>JAUEJH010010018.1:0-10501 GCA_032275315.1 Desmognathus intermedius
AAATAGGGGTGCTCCCCCCCTGGGAGGCCCCCAATTAACCTAACACCGCAATTCAACCTACCAATCTACAAGTCAGGCTGGAAAGGACGCACGACCCCAGGGGCAAATCCTCTCCCCAAACACTGACACGTCAATGAAGGGGGCATTAGAATTTCCAGCTGAATAACAGAGACGAGAAACTGGAAAAGAGTCCCTTTTCTAAAATCAGCTCCAAGCATATGAATGCAGGGCACAGCTTGATAACCTATCCGGATATGCACGTTGGAATGTGACATCGCACACGCTAGCTACACGACACTAGTGCACTCCCAGCGGACATCCAAGCCAGCCTAAGCAGAGCCTCAAAGTTCATCAAGCCTCAGGAATAGCAGTCGGGGCCCTCCCTCAGGATAGTCCCCGGTCCTCTACCGCACAGGAAGCTGCAAATGGAAGAAAAAACGAAAGT
Source organism: Desmognathus intermedius (assembly GCA_032275315.1). Taxonomy (NCBI): domain Eukaryota; kingdom Metazoa; phylum Chordata; class Amphibia; order Caudata; family Plethodontidae; genus Desmognathus; species Desmognathus intermedius. The sequence continues at coordinate 446 of JAUEJH010010018.1, forward strand.
AGAATAATCTCGGTTGTTAGAAGCACAAAATCACCTGCTGGCTAAGCAGATTTGAGAACTCAGTAGGAACAGTGTTTGGTGCCAAGGTTAATGGCAGCTTTCTATTTCGGGGTCCTTTATTTTCAAGCGGGGGCTGAGAGGCGCTGTCAGGCGTAGGAGGAGAGAAAATGTAAGGCTAATTTGCAAATTTGCCAGATGTTGATAATGAAGAAGGAATCAACAAACTGAGGGGATGTAACAACCCGATTTCACACATGCCTCATCGTGATGGCAAATATACCACTGTTAACTTAACGTTTAACTCTTTAAGCCCCATACAATTTCCGATCTGGCAACAAAAATACATTAATGTAACATGCATTCTGAGGCAAGATGGCCGCCGTGTCGGTTCGGTGGTGAGAGGGCTCCCAACGTTGACGGTAGAGGCATGCTATCTTAATAGACAACGCCCGCCCTTCCTCCTTCAGAAGCATCTATCTTCAGTCAGACAAACTCTGCTACCCCCAGATGCGTAGAGGTCGCCCTGCCCGTACTGCTGCACGAGCTCCTCAAGCTGTTTCTAATACCCGGCGGGGTATGGGCAGACGAAAGAAGTCTGCCTCCTCGAAAACATTCGATATGTTGAACGCCTTGTCTGCAGCCGAATTGGAGGGGACTCTTCCTCCGGAGGTTACACCGGCGCAGCCTGCACTGAATTCAGTAACTAATCTTGAGAATCCTGACCCACAAGGAGCCGAATTGTCAGTTCAAACCCTGGATTCTTCAATGCTCAAACCTGTGCCTGTGCAAACTGACGCTGCTATCACCGTGCCCAACCCGCTATGCGGAGACCCGAAGCTAGACCCGGCGGCAGCACCTCTAGCTCAACGGGGCCTTGCCCTCTCCTCCAACGATAGTCTTCCTGGACCTCGCCGCGGTAGCTTACCTGAATGGTGGAGCTCGATCGCGGCCGGTGGTGGCCGACGGTCTACCGCCATCCCAGGCACTGGTGCTCGTACATCGGCTGCCGGCCGCGCCGCTCCGCCTTCCTCCTCGCTTCTGGGTCCTGTAACAACTGATCCAGCGCTGGACGTCTCGGATACGGGCACGCCTTTGTCTTGCTCTGGCTCTGGCTCCTCCCTTGTGGAGGCGTGTCCGTTGGCTCCTCCTGTGATCGCGGCCTCTGCTCTTCTGCGGCAACTCCCATCATGCTCGGCCCATTCAGCCACGCATTTCTCTGGGTCTGGAGCCGCGGCGGCTTCCTCGGCTTCCTCGGCTGGCAGTTTATCTACTGAACAGGCTTCAGCAGGTACCAACTTTCTTGACTTATCTTCCCAGAATCCGGGTTTGATGGGGGACTTTTGTTCTTCGATTCTTGCAGCCATTGCTTCCTTGGAGCACAGAATTACAGATAGCTTCGACAAAAAATTGGAGGAACAACTAGTCTCTATTAAATCCGAGTTTCATGGCTTCTCCCAGCATATTTCCACTGGGGTTGACGCTCTAAACCAGAAAATTGCTTCACAAGATGTTCGGCTTGCTGAGGTGGAAGCCACTCAGGCAGAATATGTTTCCAAAGCAGATCAGATCGACCTTCAACTCGAACGGATAGAGAACCATTCTCGTATTAACAATCTTAAACTAATGGGCATACCTGAGCTGTCCGAAGGCGGCTCCCTGGACCTCTCTGTATTTGTGTCCAAACTCCTTAAAGAATCACTTTTGACAGAGAACCTGGCAAAAGAAGTGGAACTGGACATTCAAAGAGCTCATCGAACACCGAGGCTGCGGGATTCTAAAAGAGAGACTCCCCGACCGATCATTGTTAACTTTCGCACCTACACTCTGAAAGAGCAGATCTTGGCTGCGGCCCGCGCTAGGGTCAATATTGTTACTCCTAACTTCAAGTATTTTATTCTAGCACACGAAGGTCCGCTAGCCTCAAGACGTCGATGGGAACTAAAAAAATGCATTCCCCTCTTTAAAGATGTTGGTGCTGAAGCCTGGCTTCAGAAGTCTTTGCGACTCAAAATTAAGTGGTCTGGCGGGGAGTCCACCATTCAACTTCCCAAGGAAGCTCATATGCTCCTGAAAAAATTGTCCTCTAAGGGCTCTGAAGGCTGAGCCATGCTCTGTCCATTTTCTATTTCTTTCTCTGATCTTTTCCTGATGTCCTGCCTCTATAACTATCTCTGATTTTGTGACTTATTGATACTACTTTTCTGCAAATAGTTACAGTAACTAGGTTCTCTCATGTTTTGTACTGTGCTTCTGCCGTCAATACGGGTCATCTTCTCCGACCCCTCTTGTTCTCTTCCCTCCCTCCCCTATGGAGGGGGGGATCTTTGGGGTTTGCGGGGGGCATGGGTTGCCCCTCCTTTTGTGGGTGGTGGGGTTGGTTTGGTGGTCACCCCCTGCTGTGGGTGACCCCCTTATGGGGTGGGTTTGCAGGGGGAAAAAAAAAGAAAAAAAAGGCAAAACGTTGGCTCCAGATGTGTTTCTGTTTTTATCTTCTTTTGCTTTTGATTGTATTTCAAAGTTGCTGAATATCTCTTACTATGTTAAATGGCCCTAAAAATACTTAGCTGGAATGTGAATGGTCTCAATTGTAAGATCAAATGTCGGAGATTTGCTGGGTTTATTAGACAATTCCATCCTGATATCTTGGCACTTCAGGAAACCCACTTGAATGTTGATACACGCAAACACCTGTTACTTTTTAGGGGCAAACACCTGTTCACCTCTATGGCTAGCGGTCATAATTCAGTTAGGGGCGTAGCAATTATAGTTCTTAATTCTAATGTTAGAATCCTCAATACTGATAGGGATAATGATGGGCGTTGGGTCTCTTGCGGCTTTGCCTTTGCCTCTTTTTCCTTTCAGTTGGTCTCGTTTTATGCCCCGACAAATGATGATTCTGGCTGTCTGGATAGATTGAGGCTTTTATATCACCAGTGGCATTTGCCCCTTTTAATAGCAGGTGACTTCAATTTTGCCCCAGATGCAAACATAGATAGAACCTCGAGATCTGCTAGACAATCTAAACCTCGGGTTGCTTTAGCTTACACGCGCCTTATCTCCACATTATCTCTAGTTGATACCTGGCGCATTCTGAACGAAGACGTTCGTGGCTACACTTTTTTTTCTGACAGGCACCAGCACTATAGTAGAATCGACTTACTTCTTGCTTCTAGGGGTCTCATCCCACACCTCGAGGTTCAACATCTTGGGATTTGTCTATCTGACCACTCACCCCTATTAGCTCACCTTCATATTACCGGTAATGAACATAAGCCTCAGCGTTGGACATTTCCTAAAAAGCTGTTACACGATCCCAGTTTTATGGAAGAAGTTAAGGACTTCATTACTAATTATATGGAGATCAACGCTGGTTCTACACATCTCTTCTGGGTTTGGGACTCCCTGAAGGCTGCCTTCAGGGGTTTTACAACCTCATATCTCATTCGTGGCCAGGCTCTCTCCAAGCAACTCGAAACACAGCAAAGGCAACATTTAATCTCACTAGAGCTTCAACATGCAGATATGGTCTACAACGGGGCCTCACTGGAGGAGACTCAGAGCATCGCTCAGGACCTAGCCAATGCTCGGGCCTGTATTAGAAATACCATCAATGAAAGAGGTAGAAGTGCATTTGAACACTTTAGGATAGTGGGTTATGAGCAGGGGGAATTCATTGGCAAGGCACTGGCTTTGGTTATCCGTGACAGTCAGTCTTTCTCACCGGTAACCAAGATCCAAGATCAGAATGGCCAGCTATACACTCAGGATTCGGAAATCCTGGACACTTTCGGCTCCTATTATCAGGAGCTTTATACTGATAACCGGTCCTACAGTGAGGACCAGCTGACCCACTTACTCTCACAGTATCAGGGATCTGAACTGCCCGATATCTTTCGAGGCATCCTGGCTACCCCTATAACAGAAGCCGAAATCCTCTCGGCCATATCCTCTCTACCATCGGGTAAAGCGGCTGGTCCGGACGGACTCCCCCCCGAAGTTTTTTCTATGTTAATTGATATCTTGATGCCACATTTACTGTCTCTATTTCGCTTGGTCTGGGCTTCTGGGGCAACACCTCAGTCATGGTCAACTACCCGTATCATAGTTTTCCTTAAAAAAGGTAAGGACCCACTGTCCTGTTCCTCATACAGGCCCATCTCCCTTATCAATGGCGATTCTAAAATCTACGCTAAGGTCCTCGCCACAAGATTATCTAGGGTTATTATCCATCTGGTCCCCCCGGACCAACACGGCTTTATGCCAGGTAGGGACACCACCCAGCATACTAACCTAGTAGCAGTTCTAATTGACCTGGCCACGCTTTATAAACTCCCCCTCGCAATGATCTTTCTCGATGCCAGAAAGGCATTTGACCGGGTCAATTGGCGATTTCTTTGGGCCTTACTTGCCAAGATGGGCTTCCCGGATCCCTATATAACAGCTATAAGGGCCCTATATTCAGATCCTCAGGCTTGTGTTTCTATTAACGGCCTGGATTCTCGGTTTTTCCACATTACACGTGGGACCCGCCAGGGGTGTCCTCTCTCTCCCTTGCTCTATGCCCTTTACATCGAGCCATATGCACACCAGTTGAGGTCCTCTCCAGCTATTCGACCTTTTGTTTCCCCCGGCCTTCCCCCGGTTAAACTATTGATGTACGCGGATGACATCCTGATAACTACCAGTGAACCGGCCCAAGCCCTTACTGCTGCTTGGGCACTTGCCGATGTCTTTGGCACAATATCCGGTTACCAACTTAATACAGACAAGACAGTGGTCATGACCTGGCACCAATCCGTACCATTGCCTATTCCCCCTTCTTTTTCCACACTATACCTAGGGATACAGGTATCTACTGATTTGGATCAGATGCTTCGCACCAACCTGGAGGGGGTCATCACTCACATGGGCTTACTTTTGAAGGGTTGGCAGCAACTTCCCATTAGCACTATTGGGCGCGTTAATATAATCAAAATGGCTATATTGCCCAAATTTTTATACATATTTCGGGCGCTACCTGTGCATATTAGTAAACCCCTAGCGCAAAAAATTAAGTCCTTGATTTCAAGTTTTGTTTGGTGTGGCTCCATTAGCCGCCGATCTTACCAGAAGCTATCCCTATCTTGGGAATGTGGTGGCCTCTCGCTGCCTGACATTGGTATATATAACTGGGCCACCCAATTGGAACGGCTCAAGATGCTGTTTTTGCAAGATCCTAATGGGCTTCCGTTTTTACTTCCTTTGTATGCTCACAGTAGACACAAATTTGCTGACTGCCGGTACTTTAAGCAGGTACGTCTTAAAACATTAAAAATTTACTTGACTAATTGGTCTGAAATTTTAAAATGGTGTTCCGTGCCTAAATACCATGCTGCATCCCGACTCTGGGACGGTTCAATATTTGATCAATCCTTCAAAGATCCGGCGGCTCTAGTTTGGGAACATGCTGGTATTTGCTGTTTAGCGGACTTATTCTCAGACAATCATTTTCTGTCTTTTGCGGAACTACGGGCCAAATATTCTATATCCAACAATACTTTTTTTAAGTACCTGCAGTTACGTAACCTACTTCAAACAAACGATCTTCGTAGTCTCCCTCAGCACCCTTTTGTTGACCATCTTTTTTTGCATAGGAGAATCGGCCGAGGATGTATTCGCATTCACTACACTACTCTGATTAATTACTATACTAACGACCTTCCACATATTAGCTCGAAGTGGGCGACCCTGCTCTCAGCACCATTATCCCCAGACCTGATTCGCAGATCCATGCTATTGGCAAGGTCAACCCTTATGAGCAATCGCTTGCGGGCACAACACTTCAAACTGATCTTCATGCTCTACTATACACCAGAGCGGATCAATAAGTGGGCCTCTGCCACTCCGGTTGCTTGTCCCCGTTGTGGCTTGGTCGGGGCTGGCATTCTTCATATGTTTATAGATTGCCCTGGCCTTGCGATCTTTTGGAACTCAATAACCGAATATCTAATTTCTACCTTTGAACCTAATTTGAATCTCTCTCCCTATGTTATGATTTTTGGTATCCAGCCCAACAGATCTCCACTGTCTCCACCAATCTTTATTGCTTGTGTGCTTGCTCGACTTGCTATTGCTAGAAACTGGCGCAATCCAAACCCTCCGTCCTTTTCTTTGTGGGTTCAAGACCTTTTAGACTGTCAACGGTGGGAAATGAGCATTTATTCTAACAGAGACAATCTATCCAAATACTATGCTAAATGGGGCCTCTCTTTAGATACTTCAGACTCTGACTTAGACTAATTTTTATTTTTGTATAAACTTTTTTGCAAGGTTGTATTTATTTGCTATAATGTTTTCTTTCCTGTTGTTCTCTATTTTCTTTTACAATATGTATATAATTCTGTTTGCCTGTTTTGCCTAATAAAAAAAAAAAAAAAAAAGCTTAGCCTTGGCCCTTGCAAGCTCATTGATATCATTAATATCCGAGCCCCTAGTCTGTGCATGCCGACATTTGGCTTGTGCCAGATTTTGCATTAGCTGAGAATATTCAAGTTTCTTTTGTGAATGTTGAGCTATTGAGTATGAAGTTATCCATCCCCGGAGGGTGGCCTTAAAGGCGTCCCATACCATGGCAGGGCAGGCAGGGCAGGCAGAGCCAGAATTGTTAACAAAATATTCTTGAATCATAGGTTGAATATGTTGCTGGAACTGTACATCTTGCAAGAGAGATCTGTCCAGCCAAAACCTTTTAGATTGGGTAGCAAAGCATTGTGGGTCCGTTAAATAAAAATGAACCCTAAGCGGAGAGTGATCAGAGATTGAAATTCCTAAGTACTGTGCAGTCGTGTTGGAGATCAGATTGTTAGTAATCAAAATATAATCCAGACGAGCATAGCTTTGGTGAGCTGCAGAGAAATAAGAGTATTGCTTATCAATTGGGAATAATTCCCGCCAGATATCAATCAGACCATAAGATTGGCATATAGTGTGGATCCGGGCTATGGATCGAGGTTTAGGCTGAACAGAGCTTCTGGAAGATCGATCTTTAATAGGATCAAAAACACAATTATAATCACCACATAAACATATAAGGCCCTGCCATCCACCCAGTACTACCTGAATATCATTCCAGAATAATGGAGCATCGTAGTTGGGAGCATAGAGAGATATTATCATGAGTTCGATAGAGCCCACCTTAACCTGAGCAGAAGCCCATCTGCCTCTAGTATCAGAATTTTTCCCAATAAGAGAAACGTCAGAGCGAGTGGTAATTAAAGCAGTTCCCGCGGAAGACCCACAAGGGCTCCCTGCGACAGCAAGAACACGCCCCAGCCTTGACAGTTTGGAGGAATCAGAAGATATTAATGAGTTTCCTGCAGGCACCAAATGTCGGCTTTATTGTATCTGATAAAGCTACCTACCCGCATCAACTTAGCGTGTGCATTTAAACCGTTGACATTCCAGGTAGTTATAGCAAATGGTAAGACTCCCATTTATGCAGAATAAAGCTAAAAAAGGATAACAAAAAAACATAATATATACAGAGCCTAATCCAAATCACGAAAAGCAAAATAGAATAAAAAACCACAAAAAAGAACAAAGCGAGGAAAAGGTCCCCGTACATCAGTTGCATCATCCTGTTCTTCTCGATTTCAACCCCCTTCCCTAACCCCTTCGCTCGGGATCTAGCACCCATCTACCTCTAGACCCCTCCGGAGCAAGGACCCCTTGATCCTCCGACCTAAGGAGGACAGGCAAGTGCCTCAGCGTCTCCCTCCCATACTCCCCCCGGCACTCCGAAAATATGAAAAAAGAAAAATAAATCACCTCACACCATTATCATATAGCATGATTAAGTAGTGCACGATCCCTATTAACACACCAAATCAAGGCTGTCATAGCCCCTTAATAAATCATTTTACGCATATAAAGTTAGCCACATCAACTTATTTGCTGCAAGAGAGAATCTGCTTCTCTGACGGAGCGGACCACAGTTGTTTGGCCTTTGTGCTGAACTTTTAGAGCAATTTGCGAGAGAAAAGAAACTTCAGCTCCTAGATCTTTAAATTTAGGAATCAGATTCTTTAAATCCCAGCGTCGTTGGGAAGCTTGTGGGGACTCATCAGAGAGCAGAAAAAAAGAAAAGGCATCAGTAGTGATCGTGTATTTCTCTCTTGCCCTAGCCATTATGCGATCTTTAATAGAGAAAGTTAAAAAATTAACTTTGATGTGTCGTGGTTTCTCCCTCTTGGGATTCCTGTTTTTAGGGACCTGATGTGCCCGCTGAATGTCCGATAAGAGTTCTTCAACTGTGAATTCATCAGTGATACAAGTTGTTATCAGTTGCGCGATGTAAGGGCGAATGTCAGATGAAGGGCCTTCTGTTGTTTCAGGAACGTTCATTATCCGGATGTTGTTCCTGCGTGAGAAAGTATCTAGATTCTCAAGTTTTAGCTCGAGCTGCCCCACCAAATCCAGGTTGGAAGCTGCCTTATCAAGTGCCAGCTTAGTATCAACAGATACAGCCGCAATTTGCGTGGTGTGTTCGTCAACTACTTGATGAACGTGATGTAAGTCTTCCTTCATGCCTTGAATTGCCTCTGAGATTTGTGAGAGCTGATTGGATGTTTCCTTGTGAACCTGATTAATAGAGTGCAGTAGTTGATCATGCATTGCAGCCATAGCCTGTAGGATATCCTTTACCGAGTCTCCAGAGACCCCCGTGGCGCCTAGTTCCGAATTCTTGGAGCCCCCCAGCAACTGAGCTGCATCACTAGTGATGGGTGCCCCCCGGTCATTGGCACCTCCAGTAGCCTCAGAAATTGCCAAAGGCCTACCTGATTTATCCAGCGCAGGGTCAGAGTTTTGTTGGGCTGCAGCAGCAGCAGCCCTCAAGCCCTCCTCCTCCGGCAGCCGCTGTTCGCCTTCTCCTGCAGGCGGAATCTCCACTGATGCCATAGAGTGGGGAGGAGTGGCTCCCGAACTCAGTGGCGCCGCTCTATCCTCTATTGTACAGTTATCCAGATGCGATCGCACCGCGTGTGCCGAGGCAGACCCAAAAGGGGTAACAGGAGGCAGGACCGGGCTGACAATCAAAGTCGGGGTCAGATTAGGTGCTTGGGCAAGTTCCGATGAAGGACCGGCACTCCCTGGGCCAGCAGTGCCGGTTGAATCACAAGGAGCCGCCACCGTCCAGGCTTTCCAGATATCAGGTAGGCTGCACCGCTTGCGGGGGGCCCGCTGACCAGCTAGTTGTTCGGCAGAATGCGAGAGCACAGCTTTGGATTGGGTAAGGGCTTCCCAAGCCCGGATTTTGCTCTTGGATAATGTGCCCGGAGCAGAGTTGTGTTCGCTGGTTACGGGAGATTTTATTTCTCGCCCCTTATTGTTAGTTGCAGCAAGTGCGCTGGAAGATTGGCTCTGTAGCTTCAAAAAAGTGCGCTGTACTGCCGTGTGCTTAGTACACCGCCTCAATCCCTCCTCCTGATGCCCCTTCTCCTTATTTTTGGCTTTGGACCGCAGGTAGTGTTGTCGGTTCATGGCCCTTTCAAAGTGACTGCAGCCCAAGCGCACCACATCATGGAGGGGAAGTCGACGATAGTGAAAGTTATCAACACCTTGACTGCTCCATAAAAGAGAGAGAGCACCCGGGGGCATGTTTTAACAGCAGGAGGGATCGTGCCGGCAGGGTAGTCAAGCAGAGGGGGTCTCACAGAGACATAAAATCACCCCGGGAGGGAGGCAGGGAGGGAGAGCGAGACTATGGTCAGCCAGCCGCGGCGGCCATCTTGCCTCGGCAAATTACCTTCCTTAATGATCCCTTAAAGTTGTCAAGGCAACCTAAAAAGGAAACATGCTTGTAAAGATCCCATTAGTGTCTGAATGGCTTAAAGTGCTGGCCTAACATGTATTCCGGGCCTTTGTAGTCCTCTTTCATATCTGTGCCAGAAAAGAAAAGCCACCTTTGCTCAACCTATATCAAAATATTATCAAAGCCTTAGTTTAAAATCAGATGCTCCTAAAATGAATTCACTTTTGATTGTTTGATTTAAAAGAAAAGAACTAGTAGTGAATATG
>JAUEJH010011127.1:0-10497 GCA_032275315.1 Desmognathus intermedius
CTCATTGTAGGGACCAACTTTACTATTTTGCAAGCGGCTCGCATGATACCACGCATGTGAAATGCGTGGTATCAGCTCATTATTATGCGAGCCGCTCGCAAAGAAAACACGCACAATTTTGCATGTTTTTTGGCGAGGGCTGTGCGCATTTTACTGCGCACAGCTCATAATTGTGCGAGGCAAAAAAATTCTAGAAAAATGCAAGCTCGCATTTTTCCTGGCATTTTTTTATGCCTCGCACAACTCATAATGACCCTGATGGTGTATACTTCTTGAACTGCTTTGGGAATGTCCCCTGCTACTCACAACCTGTGGACTCCTGAGGAAACTAGTTTGTGATAAAAGTGGATATAGTGCAGTTACATTGTACAAAATTGATTAACGCTTCATTTTGTCTCTTATCTTTGCCCAGACCTTACAGATCAACCTCTCTGAAGACTTGCATGTCCTTTTCCACTGACTGGGTCACCTCAGGTTCTGAGATATTTTTACTTTGCTAGTTAATACCATTTGGTGTATTTACTTTTTTAATTGAAAGTCACTTGCTGATTGTATGCAATGCTTTAAAACTACAAGTTTAAGCACTTAATATATACTTTTACTCATTGAGATAAAAGGCTCCTTTCATGTCAATTCCAGGGGCGCATTTACACATGGTGTGTGTGTTGGGGACTGTGGTGGGTGCTCCAACCTCAACAGATTTATCTCTGGATCTTGGTTCTGCTAAAAGGAATATACTGGTATTTAGAATGCTGTGTCAGATAAGTAACTACTTCCTGACTCTATTTGCGAAGTTTGCACAGCACACTGAAGCTGCTATTTTTAGAGAGAAGCCACGCTGCTATAATTACTTGCCTGCTAAACTCTGGACATTTTCTGTGCTGTGAGAGAGCATTTTTGAACTTACAAATATCTACCTCAGCTGAGCGCTTCCCACCCAGGGCGCTAACGCCATACGAGGGTGTACCCTCGGCGCTCACAGGGGTGGTGGGGTGCCCTGAACAGCAACAGGTTTCCTGCAGCAGCCAGCTGACGCCAAGACGTCCAATCAGGACGGAGCTGGGTGAGTTTAAAACTAAAGCCGGAAATCCGGAGCAGCGCGAGGGAGCAGCGCAAAGACCGCAAAGTCCGACAAGTCTATTGTGATAGCTCGTCTGCTCGTCTGAGAGCTCTGAGGTATAACTGCTACATGTCGCTAGTAGAGATAATAACTGTATCCAGCATATGATTACGGATTGTGTTCCGTTTGGAACAATTGCACTCCGCACTTTACTATTGGACTATGACTATTACACATCGATAGTGGTGATAGTAACTGCATCCTGCATTTTGATACATACTTATTGTAGTGCGATTGCCATATACTGCCAGTGGAGATAACAACTGCACCTCGCACTTTTTTTGTTTTTTTTTGTTTTTTTTGTATTTTTTGTATTTTTTTGTTTTTGCAGTATAACTGTTGCTCGTTTGAGAGCTTGAGGCTGTGTTGTCTGTTTTAATATTTTAACAGCAGGGTTGATACTCATACAGGTCTCCTGCTTCTAATTTACTGCATATTTTTTATAGTGCTGCCATTTTTAACATTTTCTCTTGTTAATAGGGTTGTAATCCCCATAAATCTCCTTACGCTTATCCACTATATAATACTCATTGTTTTGTCTGTTTTAATATACTCTTTAGCGGTGTTGATACCCCTACTGGTTTTTATTTCTTATTCAATGCAAACTACCTATTGTGTTTACGTTAATACCTGTTTCATAGATCTCAACTAACAGGACCTTAGCATTTCCGAGTTTTGACTTAGTGTGGCGGTCTCTAAACCTACTGGTTTTTTCGATTCTTATTCAATGCATATTACCTACTGTGTGTACGTTAATAACTGCTTCACATACCTCAACTAACAGAACTTTAGTATTCTTGAATTCTGTCTTAGGGTGGCGGTCTTTAAATCATTGTAAATATCAAAGCCCCTAGTCAGTTGTAGACTTGAAGCTTTCGATCTAAGCATAATTGTTTATACCTTATTTGAACTATATATACATCTCTTTGGCTTTAGACCTTACTATAAAGTTTGCGATACAAATGTCTACCCCGTCTAAGGGTGAAATAGGTATGATGCTTAGATCGGGTAAAATAGCAGAAATTTTTAAAGCTAAAGGGGAAGGTGATTCCTTCCTATCGATATCTGCTACAACCACCCCTAATGCTTGTAAAAAGAATCGCTTGACTGATATACGTAATTATATGTTGGAACGAGTGGGCACAAAAAACAAACTCACTACCAACACTATGAAGGATAAAGAGCTGAATATAAACATCTCAGAAGTCTCTGATAATGGCGAAATAGAGGAAAAAGCCGAACAGATCATAGAAAAATCACCATCAATGATGCATGCTAATAACAAAGAAAATATCAATACCTCCCTTATAAATGATGTTGATAGTAATTTATCCCCTGTCTTAAATACCAAACAAATATCTCCGCTAAAAATTAATATAGGGTCCATACGGGATCAGCATACTGACCCCCAAATAAACTTATCACAGACTTGTAAGGGCCAAACTATTCAAGCAAAGGGCCAATTTACTCAAGCTACTGTGCACTTAGAAACAAACAAAGAAAGTAAGATAGATCTTTCCACCTCTAGTCCTAACAAAATGACTAGAGATATTGTAAAAATCATAGTGGGAAATGGAGGGGATGCTGTGTCAATCCCCTATAATGAGGAAAATAATAAGATAGATTCTAAAACCCAGCCCACAATGGAAAATGAAGGAAATCCTATGCTAACATTCGGTAATGATGAGAAAAATGAGACGCGATCTACCAATCAACCGGTAGTAGAACAGACTGACACCATTAGCAATGGGACTATGAATACTGTCACATCAGACAATAAAGAACAAGCAGGAATACTGTTAAGTGAGGTAACAAATGCTAATCAAGAAAATATATCCCTGATTAAAGTGTCAACTCCAGAGGCAAATCAAATTCCATCCCTATCTGACTCCATAACATACGAGGATATGGAAAAATGTGAGAGAACGATAACCGGGAAAAATAACATAGCATTAGGAAATGTGAAAGTTGCGCTGGTCTTTGGAGAGAAAACTGAACTGAAGTCCATAGATAGTGAGAAATATACTAAGATTAGTGCTGGGGATTATAAAGGACAAATAAATCGATTAACATCGCACCAGGACGAATCTAAAACTATTGAACAAACTATTCCCCATGCAAATCATAGTGAATTACACACTCTTATGGAAACCCTAATCATATTAATGAAAGGTCAAACAATAAAGCTAGATTGGCAAACTGATATGATAAGATCTTTAGATGAAAACATAAATCAGTTGTGGAGCTTTTTCCACAAAAGCTTGGAATGGGAGCAAGATATTCAAAGCAAGCTCAAAGATCATGTTGAGTTATTTGATAAAATGGAGGGAGTCCTTGCTAAACTCACAGAACTCCAAGCAAGGAGTCAATTAATTCTGACAAATTGCCATGGAAGTCATAAGAGACCACTAGGTAGAAGTTTACATGATGCTGCAACCCAAATTACACCAAAAAAAAATGAGGATAGAGGAATTATGGCTGACCCTTGTGAACAGTGGTTCTACTTAAAAAAACTCAAACTGGAGGAACTAATTGAAGCCAATGAGGCAGAGGAATCCAAAGAATCTAAGGTGGCTGAAAACAGTCTGCCTGCTGGTAAAGTGACAAGGAACATACCCGAAGACGTAAACTCTAATCAATCTAATATTCAGCTTCTCATAGAAAGAGGAGAATTGATTCCAATGGACTGCTCCTATACAGAGGAGGACTGGAAGTTAATTAGAGAAATGTTAGATGATGATATTAAGTACGCTCAGATAAGAGATAATAAAAGTATAAATGAAAAAGTAATCATGGATAGTCAACAAATTGATGAACAGTTTAAGGAAATTAGCGCAGAGAGTAAGGAAATACCTATAAATGAAAAAGATAATATAAGCACAGGCCTTGAAATTGGAATTAAGCAAACCAAGAAAAGTAAAAATAAGAAAAAACCTCAACAGACACTCCCTGTAGTCTGGGCCCAAAGTAAAAAACGGAAAGATAAATCATGCCAGAAATTATATGAAGGAGCCACGGTTGATCAAGAAAAGCTGCGTAAGTGTGAGAAGAACTTAAGCAAAGAGATAGAGGCGCATATAGGGGATAGTAATAAAAATACAAGGGAAGAGGAACGTGCTCATAGAGATAAACATATAAATAGGCAGGTACAAACAACTATACCTGAAGATTCTATTCTAACGCCCCCTATAACTAATCCATCAGAACTAAATCCATTTGCGCCAATTTTCAGAACAGGGGAAAATGAGGTCAGCTGTAATCCTTTTGAAGAAAAAAGTTGGAAAATTCAGGTAACAAATAAAGGAGAACGTAGTGTTGTGCCAACCGTGCAGGAAAAGGATAAATTGACCAAAAACAAGGGATTAAATAGGGATATTAGATCAACTATCAAGGGTCAAGAAAATCTAGCCCTGATCTCAAATATTAGGCAAATAGATAGTAACCCATACATTGAAGGGTTACGAGAAATAAATATTGCAAAGACGACAATGGGAAATAAGATACGAGAGACAACGATAAAAACCGATGACAGAAAGCCAGACGGTGAAAACATCTTTCCAGCTAGAAATTGTGAGAAAGATTCAGCTAGGAGTCTGTTACAAACTGACTCACTAACCTTACCAAATGGTGGGCGCATTATGGGCCCCATAAAATGCCATAAATTAGTCTATAAAAATGAAAATCTTCCTCTGAAAGACGATATAAACATAATCTCCATAAAGAGACTATTCCCGGACAAAGATGATAGCCCAATTAACCGAGAGTACACCCTGGCAATCTTACATATGATACCTGAGTATAGAGTTATCACCAGTACTGATATTGATTGGGTCTATATAAGTAAGAGACCGAAATCTGGGAATGATGTAACATATGTTAGATTTGTTCAAAATAAAATGGTGCAATGGATTTTGAAATCCTTCGAGGAATTCTGTTCTTATGGCTATGAACTTACCCATGAACTCAATATGTCTCTAGATTTGATTAAGAAAACATACGGGCGTAAACCCGACTTCATTGGTAATATGAAGTCTACCTTAGGAAAAGTTAAATTACAAAATGGGACCCGTAATGTTGAGATGAACTCTTTGAATAACTCACCGGAAAAACGCAACCAAAACGAACTTAATGAAGAAAACAGATGGCGTAGTATTATTCATTGCCTTAATGGTAATCGCTTGAATTGTGCCTGATAAAAATAATCAATTTGTGGTAATAGGATCATGGAACTGTTCGGGCTATGATGAGCAAAAAATAATGGAAGTAATAAAAGCCAATAGTGACTGCACGTTAGTTCTCTTACTGCAGGAAAGTTGGCATCTCACTGAGATAAGCACGGCAGGCATGATATGCTATAGTCAAGAGGCAATATACTCTAGACGTGGCCATGCGAGTGGAGGGTTATTGACATTAGTGGATACCTGTATTGAAAGCGAGATAGTGAGTATTCCATCCACTATATTACAATGTCTAGCGGTACGATTAAAAACATTGTGGACTCAGGATAACCATATGACCACGCTAATTGTTGTTAACATATATCTACCGCCCATCGCCCCTAAAAATAAGGATAAAGACTTTATTGAGCCACTATTTGAAATATTAGAATCATTAGCCATTTCCTTTCCCAATGACCCCCTCTTATTAGGGGGTGACTTCAATGCAAAATGGGGTAAATATAACGACCTGAATGAATTAATAACAGGTACCAATGGGTTTTGGGGTAATATACCTTCTACACGCACCCCGTTCAGAATGGACTGTAGGGGTAAAAGAATAGAAGAAGTCCTATTCAAATTAGATCTAAGAGAAATTAATGGTCGAGTGGAGGGGGATATACCAGCAAACATCACGCATAAAACTAAAAATGGTGGATCCATAATTGATTATATGATAGTGAATGAAAAGCTTTTTAATCTGTGTGGAAACTTAGAAGTGGTGGAAAACCCAAATAGTGACCATAATATTCTAAAATTAACTTCAATGTTAACCATATCCAAAAAATCAATTGACAGACAAGCAAACAAGATCGTGATCTATAAAAAAAAGAGCTTGAAATGGACCAAGGAAACTATTGGTATATTACATCGATGGCAGGACTCTGACCAAATAATAAACTGGATAGAATCTTTTAACCAGGATATTGACTCAAAAGGGCTAGTTAGTTTTCATGTACTGTTAAATAATTTACAGGAATTACTGGAAAAAGATTATGCAATAAAAGAGAGGATTAACAGTCAATTTTATGACCCCAATATGAATCATGGAACTATAGCAAAAATTAAAGCGAAATATAGGAAAATGATACAATCATCGCGATGTAAAATAGGTGACTTTAAAGGCTTGAACCAACTTAAGAAGAACATGAGAATTGAGATTAAGCAACAGAAAGAAATATTAATTAAACAAAATTGGGACAGGATGCACGAGATTCTGAGATCCAAAGATGAGAAAAGCTTTTGGGAAATTTTTTCCCATCAGTTTGGATCATACGAAATACGGTATGCTCCCCCTGTGAGTCTGAATGACTGGTCCTTATTTATTGCCACAAACTTTAATGAAAAGATTGTGGTAGGGCCCGTTGAAAATAACGGAAACAGTAGAGCTCAGCATAATATTAAGCTATCTATTACGGCTACTGAAATTATAAATGTTATTCAAGGTTTAAAGAACTCAAAAGCATGTGGCCCTAGAGGCTACTCTACATATGCAATAAAACAAAATATCGACTTTTGGGTACCGATACTAACAATCCTATTTGAATTTATAAATATCCATGGTGATGTACCCAATACATGGAAAGGCGGTAGGCTCATCCCAATATACAAACATGGAGAACGGTCAAATCCAGCGAATTATCGCCTACTAGCAATAGGAGATACCATCGGAAAAATTTATTCCAAATGTATCCTGAGCAGATTAAGAGATTGGGTCCAAGAATGTAAAATTCTACCTATCATGCAGATGGGTTTTATTAAAGGGAAATGTGCAAATGATGGTATCAGCACGCTGCTAAGTATTGTTAATAACACCATACAGAAAAAATTTGTAAACAAATTATACTGCGCTTATTTAGATCTTAAAGCGGCATTTGATTCTGTAAATAGACCTAAATTATGGACTAAACTCCAAACTTACGGCATCCCGACAAACTTACTGCATTTGATTAGACAATATTATGAGGATACATGGGTAGAATTAATAAATGGACATACTGGCGCGACTACAGGACGAATTAATACCAATAGGGGGCTAAGACAGGGATGCATCTTAGCACCCTTATTGTTTTGTTTATATATTGCTGACCTGGGAAGTTATTTTGCTAATATACAAGCCCACTCTCCAAAAATTGATGGTGTGACCTGGAGTTATATTGCTTATGCAGACGATCTGATACTGCTATCCTACACAAACCTGGGCCTACAGAGACTTCTGACATCTGCAAATGATTATTTTAATGCTCATCACATGAGACTAAACTTAACAAAAACAAAAGTTATGATCTTTGAAGCAAATAAAACAAAGAAGAGTCCTAAATCCTACTATATAGAATCCGAGAAATTGGAAAAAGTCGATACTTACCGCTACTTAGGTGTGATTATTCAATATAATGTGTCATGGAAAGCGGAATTATCTTTGTTAAAAAATAAAATTATGGCAAATATGCACAATCTATTAAAATTCAACACATACTATGGAGGTAGTAATCTACAGGCCATAAAAAGGGCCTATCTATCAAAGATTGTACCAATGTGCTTGTATGGTTGTATCTTTTGGGGTGAGTCATTATCCTCAGAGATGGCCAAAATGGAGCGCAAAGTATGGAGAAGAATATTGAGACTGTCAAGAGGAACATCGACCGTAGGGGTCTTCTTAGATCTTGGATTAATCCCGATTGAGTATAAAATTGAAAAGACTATCTTGTTGGAATGGATCTGGAGCGGCAAATATGTTTATGGCGAAAATCAATATATAAAGAAACTAATGGTTAAATGGGCGATTGAGGTATCCCCTTTTGAAAGTAAAAAGCAATGCGCACTTTATTTAAAAAACAAAATGTTGGAAATAGCCGAGTTTGATATGTTCACTCAAATCTCACATTTACAAACCTTGTCTGTTTACTACAAATACTCATTGTTTGGCCATATGGAACAGTATATGGAATGTGGGTTGGACTGCGAGCATATTATTCAATATTTAAAATTTAGAATTAATGCTCTTCCAACTGCATCCAGGGTGAAAGCATGGGATCCTAATTTATCAGGCTCATGTAGATTTTGTAAGAACGCTGAGGAAACCAGTGAACACTTATTATTAGATTGTCAATATCTATATAAAGAAAGGGCTAGATATTTGAACATTCATAATGTCAGCGAGGATTACATAGAGAAACATGAGAGATTTCGATACTTACAATCCGGAGCATCAGTGCAATTATGTGACAAGGTGACGCGATATTTCAGAGTAATTTTTAAAATAATTGATATTACTTTTTAACTGTAAAACTATATTGTAGGTAAAATGTATTTTTTTTTTTTTCTCAATTTTGATAATCTCAATTATGAAATGTTGTGGGCTTCATTGTGTAAGAATCTTTCTTTACAGCTGTATAATAGTGTGTTATGATATTCTAAAATAATTTTAAATCACATACTTTTATAATTGTTGGATTTTGCTGTCTTGTTTGACTTTTGATGTATTATGGACTGTATGTATTTCTTGTTTTAATCTTGATGTTTTTATCAGATAAATTGTTACAGTTTTGTATAAAACTAATGACAATAAAAATATACCTACCTACCTATAGTGATACTGTCATCAATACTGATCAATGTGCACTGGAGTGTGTATAATGCTTCCTTCTGTTTATTTGATCCCAAACCAGTGACATCACAAGGATGACTGCAACGATCTATTTCAATTTGTTAGGCTATGGACACAAAAGGTGGGAAGAAGGATACAATATTACAAAATTGTATCATATTCTTTAAACAAGACCAGCTATAAACGATTAATTCCTGAACACTCACCAAATGTAATGGCCATTCAGGGCAAGGTGAGTTCATAATGGGTAACCAAGTGCCACCGGCCTTCCTACTCAGCACATATGAGAAATCTGTAAGCTGTGTAAACATTGAAATAAAGAAAGATGATTGGAAATCTACAAAAAAAATTTTGGAAAAGAAATTTTGTCTGAAATGTCAATAAAATGTATATTACCTGTCTACAGTTATTGTTGTTATTCGCTGATGGTAAAGTTGTAGGTAGAAAAAAACATCCTATAGAAAATGATAGAGAATATCATTATTGGTCTTAGAAAAGAGCAAGGAGTCACTAAAATGTCACATAGTGCTCTTGCAAAATAGAACAAAATGAAGGTTACCATCTTTCTCTCAAATTACGTTCTTGGAAAAGCTTGTCGGTTTAGTTTGCAAGGCTGAGAGGGCGTCTCACATGGTGCGTCATTGTCATCTCTTTGCATTTTTTCCATAATCAAAACCCATCAGAAGCTGGAACCATACCTTTTGTCATGTGAATCCTTTCAAATATTGAGAACATTTATCAATACGCGCCTTGGTTTGTTATCTCCAAAAACTAAAATGAAAGTTAATCATGACTCGTATCATACTGATCCGTACTGTTCAACCTGTCCCAATGAGTTGGACGATATTGTACATTTATTTGCTAAATGCCCTCTTACAGAATCATTGCATACTAGATGACTGACAAATACTTATCTTGATCGAAGGATCTTGACTATGTTAGCGTGCTGTGTGAATCTAATTTTCCTGATATTGCCAACATTTATGTTTTTATCAAACAAGATTTTAAATTGAAGAAATGGTAATTGTTTTAGAATTGTAACTTTAGTACAAATCGACTGTATACTATTGCTCCCTGCATTCCACACCTTTGGAGCGTGCGCCGTTTTTCCATTTAATTCCCACGGGTTTTTTTCGCTTTGAAAAAGCGCCGTGATCCATGCGCCTGCATGTCATTTCGCCTGGAATAACTTACCAGTTTTACACCAAGCCGAACATAAAGGTTACAGTTGGTTCTTTCAACGCAACATGTAGGAGCAAGTGCAGCGAAGAAGTACGCCACCAACAGACTGCAGAGCACTATCCAGTTCGGAGGGAGGTGCCGCAAAGCCGTACCTCACCAACCGAACGCATACCCCTATCACACTCAGCCGTCTCACTGTGGGTGAGAGATGATGTTCCTTTGCTGCTTTCACAACCATGATTTTGCTGCCACTTTTAAGTGACTTGTACGAATACATTGCTTTGATTCTGCATATTGCCTTGTTCAAAAAGTATTGTAAGATATGTTCCAAAGGAAGTGCAGATAAAGACTCTACCGCTGAGGTTCCCTTG
>JAUEJH010012231.1:0-10458 GCA_032275315.1 Desmognathus intermedius
CGTCTCGCGAAAATCGAGCTGAGGTAGACCCCACCTCGGTTCGTAGCGCAACGATACTGCATACGTGGTTTAGAACGTGCTATACAAGAACCCAGCTAACATAACAAAGATTAGAGGGAGCTAGACCATGGAGGCATTTAAAAGCTATGGTGCAGATCTTGAGCTTGATTCTCCGGGCAACTGGCAGTCAGTGGAGGTCATAAAGGGCCTGAGAGATGTGGTCTTGTTTATTAAGACCCAATACAAGGCAAGCAGCAATATTTTTAATTGCTTGCAATTGTTTTATTAGGTAGTCTGTAGCCCCAGCCAATAGGGAGTTGATGTAATCCAGTTTGGCACCTAAAATGGTTTTGGCGATTAGAATGCAATTTTCTTGAGTTAATACGGGTCTAAGCTGATTCAATTATCTTAGGTAATAAGTCGAGGTTCTCGTGAGATAGTGAACTTGTGCATCCATCCGTAGCTCGGAATAAAAGTAAACGCAATGGCCCCGATTCACAAAGGAGTTTCGTGCCTGTTATGCATTTCATCTACGTAAGTCCTATTGAAATAAACAGGACTTACGCGGACGAAATACGTAACATTCACAAAACTCCTTTGTGTATCAGCCCCCACGAGTTTTCACTTTCTCCACGGGCGTAAATACAGATCTCCCTAGCGTGAAGGACAAGTATTGAGACCCAAGTATTCCTCTCAAAATCTTTGAGCCCATTGTCGAGTTCAGTCTTCCCTGTGTTTAGGGAGAGCCAGTTTTTATCTTTCCTCGAAATGACTGCTTCTACTGTATACAAGTAGTCTTCTAGGTAGTCACCGGTTAGCTGGAAAACAAGTTGAGAGTCGTCTGCGTAATTCTGAAAGAAGACCTTTTGGCTGAGGATAAGCTCATGCAGAGGTTTAACATAAATGTTAAAGAGTGGTGGACAGAGGCATGCAACCTGCAGAACGCCATATTTACAGTAATAGAGTGGGGGGAGGATTCTGACAAGCCAGTAGTTAGGAGTGCAGTGCAGCCTAACAAGAAAGATCAATACCAGTCTAAAGTGGGTCCAGAAGCTCCAGTAAGTGATTGTAGTCTGGAGATCAAGACATGATGGTCAAGGGTATCGACCGCTGTGGATAGGTGCAGGAATATAAGCAGTGTGAACTTACCTTTGTCCAGGATCTTAAAAAGGTGAGATTGAATGTCTATTAACGCTGATTCTGTGTCTTGATTTGGTCTAAACCCAGACTGTCTAAGGCCTAGAATGGAGTGTACCTCTTGCTCCCTAAAGCTACACTCTTGCTGCCCTCTAGCAGTGAGCTGTGGAATAACACCTAAAAATATTACATTTTGACAATCAAACGGCACAAAAAAACATTTTCCTGGAAAATTGAAAATTGAAAAAAGTATAGCCAGATTTTTATACGCTTACAAAACTCCTTTACATTTCTTGTGTTCATTGTGATAAGGCCCCCTTTAAGCAATGAAAGACGCATCACAAATTCTTAAATACATCCAAAGCCTGTTTCTTTAACTAGTGTTAGGCACTAACTGTGAGGTTCCTTGACAAAGTCATACCAAGCAAGTCCCATTGGGACATTATATGGATTACCCCACTCACAGACAAAGATCCTTGCAAAATGCCCCCTCATTTGGAATATCACTAACTATACTGGACTCACTAGTAAAATCATTGGTTCCGACTACCCATCCCTCCTTTTTGCCCCAATCATCGATGATCCATACTTTCACCAGGGTTGGGATTGGACACCAATGTGGGATGGAGAGACAGTGAGTGTTTGTTGTTCTAGGACTCATGTTGTGGGGAAGGAGATGCAACCATGGAAATGATATAATGAAATCTTTGGTCTGGCGAAGAAGAATAGGTTTTGGCTAGATCAGTGGAGACAATATCTGTCACACTCATGATAATAAGGAGGAGGCAACAATATCTCTTAGCCTGTTTGGAAGGCAAATATGGAAAATTCCAAGGATGATATACAGAGTATCTCCAAACTATACAGAATATTGTCAGCAAACAAGTTTTTGAGACAGAGGACATCAGAGACAATTATCACACTAGGGATGGGATGGAATAGGATTAAAAAAAGGCAGCTAAGAAACCTACTTCCAAACTGGGTAAGGAAACTATTCAAAATTGATTGACTTTGAACCGATACCGACTTTATTATCGCAGCAGGAATTACCGTGATTGCTGGTCAGCTTATTAAAGACCATAAGGGGGTGAGGGCTAGTAAATAATAGGGGAGGGGTCTACCCCTGCATGCCAGGAAGCGGAGCCACAGACACAGCCCTGGAAATTCAGCATCATGTAATGCACAGATTGGAGCTGCTACATATGTAGATCTTTTAAAAACACTATGTGTCTTGTACATAACACAGGTGAAACGCCACAGGACAAATATCTGTGAGAAACACACATTTTGGAGGACATTTGGAAAAAGGCATATAATTCAGTGCAGCCCTATTCAGGCTGTGTTCCAATATACAGGCTTCAGCACTGTGCTTTTGGGGACACTGGGTGCACAATTCACTACCCCAGAGACCCTAGTGCTGTTTGACATGCCCAGATGTTGCATTTAGCAACTCCAGTTTCAGGTGGTCTCCCTCCTTATGCCATCTGTTGGCAGAAAACAGAAACTCATGCTTCGCTGGGGGGGGTTTATGCGATTATCCCAACTGAAAGCCTATGGTAAGGCAAGGATATTTATTTATTTATTTGGAATTTGAAAAGGCCCAAAGCCTGGCGGCTTATCTTATCTTATCTTAAAATTTGTACCACGCCAGCAAACCCGGAGGCATCGGGGCTTCTGGATGGAGGTTAAATAATTAGTGCAGAGCATGGAGAAATTACGCCATGAGGTTACATTGCATAGGTTTTGTTGCATAGAGAAGTGTCTTAGAGTCTTACTGCTTGTTGGAGTCTCATAAAGGTGGTAGGCCATGATCAAAGTAATCAGATAAAGAGGTAAGTTTACAGTTACTTGCGTAAACACCATTAAGAAGATTCAGAATGGAGCAAACTGTGCAGGGAGTTCCAGAGGGTTGGGGGACGAGGAATTTGGAGCCTTCTGCTTTCTTTTGGTTGAACCAGAGAATGGCCACTGTGTTGTTGTGTGAGGAGCGGAGGGTCCTGGTGGTGCTTCAACACTG
Source organism: Desmognathus intermedius (assembly GCA_032275315.1). NCBI lineage: Eukaryota > Metazoa > Chordata > Amphibia > Caudata > Plethodontidae > Desmognathus > Desmognathus intermedius. Next base: position 3,155 of record JAUEJH010012231.1, read on the forward strand.
GACATTGGAGGAGAGGTAAGGAGGGGGGGTGGGGGGTTGGAGGGGAGGGCAGTGCCTGAGAAGCAGCAATGGGTGAGTGAGAAAGTTTTGAAATTGATGCTCTCCTAGACTGGGAGCCAGTGGAAGTCTCTTCTGCCATCAGTGACATTGTCTCTCCTGCTTAAGCCTGTTATTGCTCTCACTGCATTGTTTTAAAGGGTTTGGAGTTTCCTGTCAATGATGGCAGCTTTGTAGAGTTTGGCAGTGTCCAGGTATGCAGAACGCTAGGTGGCTGACGGGTTTCTGAGCCGTAGGTGCACATTTATTTATGAGGAGGGAGAGTAGCTCAGGGGTGAACCAACCAGGGTTTGTTTTTCCTTAGATGGCGTTTGGGTTTGAGGCGCTTGAGTGGTGCAATAGAGACAATGGTGCTGGTGAGCATGCTGGTGTAAAGTTCTGGTAGCTCAGCAAGTTGGAGGTCGGGGGACTGATGGAAGAAACAACGGGTGCCCTTCCTTTCCAGCTGGGTATATGGACCACACCAATAAGCTGCGTCCAGTGGTAAGCAGTCTCTCTTTGGTAAGGGAGTCGCCTCTCCTCCCTTACCAAAGAGAGATAATCAGGAACTCATCGCCAGAACATCCAGAAACAAACTCCTAAGATACGGCTCAAGAAACTAAGAATTTCTGGATCTCTATGATGATTCCTTTTTAATCCCCCCCCTTCATCACTGTTTTTTTTTCCACACCCATGTACACAGCAGTTAGAAGCAAGTCGCTAAATCGCTATATAAAATTGTAAAATAAATAAATAAATGCCCAATAACATAACAAGAGAAGTTTCAAAACATTTTTCGAAAACTATCAACTACCATGACACTCCCACACCTCATGATGTGTAAAGTATATAAGCTTGTAAGGACTCAGGTAGCACTTACCGATTGGCGCCATTATGCTTTTTAATAGATTGAAATCTGCACTAGTCAATCTGTTAATATCTATGTTTTAATTTCTTATGCGTGAGTGTCTTTCTTCCATGTTTCCGTACAATTTCAGTGTTGATCATTTCCTCACTGTGGTGCAGGTGTTGGGCTGATAGCGGATCATCTGCCACACTACTACGGAGGAGCTTCATAAAGCCTGGTGGGTGAGCTGCTACAAGCGTATGTTGTGCTAGCCGCTCTTCTTTCGGCTTCCTCCCTTACTTCACATGCGACGTGGATTTAACTATATACTACATGGCTCACTCACGGTGAGGTGGGCTGCCGTGTGCAGACAGGTTTCACGCTGGAGCTGTACGCCAGAATTTAGCTGCCATACAGGTCAGGAGCCAAACATGGTTTACTGCCGCATTAGGCGGCAAACTATGTTCGGCATGTTAGGGTGCTTCCGAACACGGCATCACGCACTAAAATCCAAGCTTTATGCCAATGCTCACATTCATTGCTTCGGTTACTTCTATATATGTGGGTGCGTAATCTTTTAAATGCAGTGTTGGCAGGGAGTATGCGTATAACCTGACCTATTAGCCCTGTCAATACTAGCTTAACATATACAGCTACAGTGTATGCATGCATGTAATCCTTTATAAAGAATTAAGAACAAAGAACACTCAGACTGAGTGACATGCACACAGACAAAATAACATTTTCCCCTTGGATAAGGCTGGCATTTCATAAAAAATAGTAGGCTTTAACAGGTCTTGTTTGGAAATGTCACCTTCACTCAGGGAGGATGAGTGATTCATCTGTGATGAAGCAGTCTTTTAAGATCCAGTTTTAAACAGCTCAGGCCCAGCCCACCCAGCAGAGGCAAGGGAGCAGTAAACAACGCTTGCTGTTGTTAGCATCACATGTTTTGGGAAAATACCACAGAAACTAGATATATGCTGAGCCTGTTTTCACTGTATCGGTTATGTGGCCATTGCTAATACATAGTGACTTCTTCCTTGTTCGTGTGGTTCTGACTGCATAGTTTCCCATCATTTAACACATTAAATAATTTGTTTTCAGTGTTAGGCAGTGTGTGGTCTCAAGGAAATGAACTACAAGTGAAGTATGTACTTTCCATTGAATGTGCCTTATGTGGTAGGCTGAGCTGCAGAAAATCTAGAAAAGGATTCAGCTAGTTATTTGTTATTGTTCTTGTTTTTCAGCTATTATCCAGGAATCGTTACCTATTTTCTAAAGTCTACCAAACTTTAGAGTAGTTTAAGATTCTCACTATATAAAGTGCCTGCAAATCATGCTCTAAACACAGAGTAAATAATATTGGCCATAAAAAATGTACTTAAAGGAGAACTCCGCCTGCGGAGTTCTCCATTCTACCCGCCACCCTCCCCAGGGGCGGCTTCTCAGTCGGAGAAGTCGCCCTCGTTGGGTGAATAAGTGCAGGTTTTTTATTTTCGGGGAGGGCGGTGGGTAAATATTTTCATCCAAAAGATGTTGAGTGACAATCCATATGTCTACAGGAGTCAATCTACATGTATCACTCTCCTATGAATAAATGGACTGGTTTGGAGAACTGCCAGTGCAATTGCATAGACATTCCAATGACATTCTAGCAGTTATCGGTTATGTGTGGCTCAGATCATATATGTGTTCATTATTGCATGATAGGCAAGGGGTGTAGCTCAGAGGGGCTGTACTACATATGATATGTTATGTTATGTTAGCTTGCACTTGTTATAGCGCGCAGAGCCCACAAACGACTTTTTGGCGCTGTCCCAATTGCCCGGAGGCAAAACAACAGATTCAGAAACAATTAACTATACCCCTTAATTTTATCTTTTCTAGTCCATCATTAGTTCTGCTATCAAAACTATGGAACGTATCTAAAATACTTTCCAGCGGTCCCGCGGTCTAAAACCGCCACCAATAACCCACTCGGAGACAGTCGCACTCCGCTTAGGCGGGTTTCCAGGCTCGTAGCTAGCCCCGTCACCAAACCACAGTCCAGGAGAGTCTGAGCTGCACTCTTACGAGCCGATCTTCCGAGTCTGCAGCTAGCCTCATCAACCGAACCATAGTCTGGGAACATCTGAACTACTCGTCCCTGGCGATCCTGCTCCACCCAATTACTTGAAGCCATAATCCTAATCTCTGACAGTTGTCCCGATGTTAACAGCATAATGAGATTAGTCAAGCACAGTATGAGCATTTAAACAATACATTTCAGAGGAATCTTAAAAATAAGGGCTGACCTATGAGATAACCAGTAAAGAACACGCGTGCGCAGGAATGTTTGTTATGTTATATTACTCAATATTTGTATCATGCCCAGGTGGTTACCCCACGTTAAGGCGTGTCCTTATTCAGGGCATTTTAAGAAAAGCGCACAAATTTAAGCACAAAGTCAATATTCAGTGTGCCCGCAACACGTGGGTGCGCCAAATAAGGATGTGCCGAGAGTAGCCCGCTATTTTCTCTACGACAAAACCGGTGGACACCACCCAGGTGCCTTATACAGGCCTTCAGGCACTGTTCCATCAACCCAGTGCAATTAAATACATTTGCATTGAAAGAATATTAGCAGAGCAGGGTGAGAGGGAGGGAAAGGAGGTTATCGGATAGACATGTGAGTTGTAACGAGATTGTGAGTATTTATTTGTTTAAAAAGTGTTTTATAAAGCGGTTTTGGCGGAAGCCTTTAAATCGCTGAGACAAACATAAAAAGAACAAAAGATAATAAAATATTAAAAAGAGGTTGCAGGAAGTCCAAGGGTAAAGTCATGATGCCGTGAGAGCTCGGGCCACAGGTTCACGGTGGTCGCCGTGTTCTTATTGTCCTGGGTGCATAAGCTCCTGTAGCTGAACAATTGGCCTTCTTGTTTTCTGCGGCCCGTTTAATGAGGGACGTGTTGCTCCTTTGTGGTAGTTCTGGGGAGGATAATCACACCGGAGCTTGGCTTTTGTGGTTCGTTTCAGCTGTGACCCGTGTCATGCAAGAGGTGGTCTTGTAGTCAGGACATGCGGATGGGGTCAGGAAAGAGGGAAAGACCATCCAACCACCCCATGTTTGATCCGGTTCCCTGCTTTCACTGGTTCCTGACTGCTTTAGTCCTGCTTTCCCGAATGGAGTGGGGTGTGAAGATACTGCACTCTCTGTGGATGCCATAACACAGAAATCTGCTCGTGAGTGCAGCTGTTTGTATCTCTAATGCTATCAATTTCATCAAGGTAATAGCATCGTCATGAACAGATCCATATGAACTGGTCGTTAGTAGACATCCTCTATCATGACATACAACGTTAAGATCTTTCCAACATAGTGAGGTGCCCTCTCCTAAACAGTCCATGGCATCTTCCGTCTTCCCCGATGATGTCACTTCAGTAACATCACCATAATTCCACTCTCTAAGCCCCCTCCTCACTAAGGAAAGACTTAAATCCATTGGGATTAACATGTGAACCAGTATTAGTGACATATGAGCCAGTATACCTGCAACCAGAAGGAAGTTGACTACACCAGCCCTCAGCACGAAACCTTGGCTATGGTGTTTCACCTACTTCCGTACCCCAGCATCTCTTAGAGCAATGGCTTTTCGACTTCCCCATCTCAGCCTCTGTGGTGGCTCTTCCGACGCCACCCCCTGGAGTGGCTCCAGGGTATGAGCCTGTAGCCACTTCCATGTATATTAATTTGATGTGAAGGTATAAGCCAGCAAGTGTGTTTTGTTTTTAAGAAAGACATTACAGAATAGTAAGACTTCCTTGTGTGTGTGTGTTTATCTGCATGATAAATTCAATTTAAATTACTCTGCATTTCATTTTCACACAAAATAAACATTATAACCTATAGTCTTAAATCATCTCATGTTATCAAAGCACAGTAGATTTCTAGATTATCAATAGTTAATAATTATGTTTAACATTTTTTAAATCAGATTACCACTCTTTTGGTTTTCTAGTATTTAAAGAGCTCACTTCTTACTTGTTCTTATCTAGCTACAAATTTTAGTCTTGTATTTCCAGGAGAGTATTCGAAACCACCTATGAAGTTGTTCATGTAAAAGAAAAACATTGGCTGATCCCAGTACGCCAGCCAATAATACACTGGCCTCTCTTCACTGTCAGTATTCTAAAGCCCTTGATCATGTGGTCTTGGTAAGGCTCTCGAGTTTGGGTTCTGGGAATAATAGATAACAGAAACGGAGTGCACATTCTGTTAAACTTACCTTTTATTCATCCTTATGCTGCAGAATCTCTAAACAACTTTGACGTGATAGATCAGGCCTACACCCTCCAAAGGAAGCTGAGCTTTCAAGCCAGTGCAATAACTGGGTTGCTTTGTATTATAATTGGTGGGGGTCAGCAGGTGCTAGTTAGGGGTCCTGGGGGTTAGGGTTAGTAGCAAAGGTAGCCCGGGGATGGTTGGCATTGTAGTTTAAGTTTGCTGAATGGATGGGTGGTGGGGAGGAGTGAGAGAGGCAGGAAGTGGGGAGGGAGATCTGCCTGTGAGAGTGAGGCATGCAGGGTAAGAAGAGAGCGAGTGGCAGGGACAGGATATTTTTTTTACCTTTATTTAATTTTCTAATTCATGGGGGGGTGGACAGGCGGGCACTAGTTAGTGGTCCTGAGGGGTTAGGGTTTGTAGCAAAGGTAGTACCGGGATGGTGGTTCTAGTAGTTTTTCAAGTTTGTTAAATGGCTTGGAGGGGGAGGAGTGAGAGAGGCAGGAAGTGGGGTCTTTCAAGAGAGGAATATAAGGAGAAGCTCCTGGGCATCCTAGCCCTGGTGTCCAGACCAACGAAGGACGGACAACTAAGGATGATCATGGCTGTTAACAAGGCTGTTAAGTGGTGGGAAGAGAGGAAGGAGGAAACCAGTGAGTCTGTCCGTGTTTCAATAAAAACGCTAAGGTAAGCTGCAGCCCCACATCTGGCACCACATGAAGCAGAGGACAGACGGTGACAGTGGGATGCACCTGCCTCTATTGCTACTTTTGTCTATCCCTAGAAGGTACAGTACATAAGTGATAATGTGTAAGCAAGTTCACTGTGGTGGTCATTCTACTCCTTTCCGTTTCTACACCTTATACGACTACCATTGAAGTGTACACGCATGAGATCAATGCATAAATAAGTGCAATGTGGTGATTCTACTCCTCATATGTTTCCACTGCTTTGAGTACCCCTTAGAAATGCTTGCATTAGATCAAGGTATAACTTTTTGCAATGTGGCGATTCTACTCATATGATTCTACTCCCTATATGAGTACTACTTAGAAGGGTACAAATGTTATCAATACATAATTAAGTTTAATGTGGGGATTATACCCCTTATACAATTCCACTGCTTCCCTATGTACCCCCTTTGAAGGGTAATATTTCTGCTGAATGCTTGTGGGACAGAGCTTCCCTTTGATGTTGATGTATGCAGTCAAACCTGCTCCAGGGTTAGGTAAAAGATGAGTGGGCTCTAGATACAGCTACAGCTAAGCTTCTCCTAGAGATTGTGTGGTACAGCTTCCCTGGGACATCACAGTGACTCGACCAGAAGTCTTTCCAGCCATAAGCTGGGGGCAGTATGGAGAAATAGCTGCCGATTAATGCTGCTGAAAGTGGTTTGAATGCCTCTGGGGGATGTGTGACCACTAAACACTCGATGGCTGTATACCTCTGTTGATTGCTGGTGGTGTAGAACTGCGCTCTGAGGTGGATGTATGCAGTTAGTTCGGCCCCAGGGATAGGTTTTTACCTATCCCTGGTGAACAGGACCTGGACACAGGGCAGCCAAACTTCCCCTAGCGATTGTGTTGTGCAGCTTCCCTGGGACGTCACAGTGGCTCCACTAGTAATCTTTCTAACCATAAGCAGGAGGTGGAATAGCTGCCGACTGATGCAGGGGTAAGTTAATGCTTGTAAATTCTGGCTGCTGGCACGGGAACATATATAGCCAGAGGATTAGCCGAGTCAGAGCCACGATGGAATAACCTGGTTCGGAAGTGGGCCATAAACACCAAGACATCCCGAAGGTGCTAGTAATAGAACCGAGGGAGGGATAGGTGGGGGTAATAAGGCTGGCACTCTCGCCTCTCTCCTTGTCTTCTATCCTACTCCCCTTCCAATCAATACACTTATTTTTCTATAATTAGAGTTCCCCTGAACTCGCTTGCCGCTCTCCTCATTCTGAGGTCTGGGCACTCACTCTCCCTGTCCCTTTTCGCCCAGGACAACCCTCCACCCCCTAGGGCAGTTGGACAATGTTGTGAAGGCGACTGGAGCCATGCCCGGGCACTATACAGCTGCTAGTTTAACATAACTAATTCGGTTTCGGGGTGATATGCAGCACACAGAGTGCAGCATGGAAGAATTCAGCACAAATTC
>JAUEJH010013336.1:0-10452 GCA_032275315.1 Desmognathus intermedius
GCTCGAGGGGCGTGGTCACTCGGCCCTTTAAACGCAGGGCGGCAAGCGGCCACTGTGTTGCTGCTTGTGGACAAAATCCGAGCTGTTTATTTTCTTCCTGGGTGCGGGCGCGAGGCGCTGCCTTGTCTTTCACGAACACTGACAGGCACGGGTGGTCATTTGGCGACCCCCGCTCGAAAAACACCAAGCTGCGCCCAGCTCCCAACCCTGTGACCAATTAGAAGCTCGAGGGGCGTGGTCACTCTGCCCTTTAAACGCAGGGCGGCAAGCGGCCAGCGGAGCGGCGTTTGTGGAGGGTGGCGAAGAGGGTGCTGTCTGCTGCTGTCCGCGGTTGGTCGCGGTCCTCTACCGTGTCGTGCACTAGGAGAGGGAATAATGGTGAATACAAGGAAGAATGCACACACTGGGAATAAAAAGGAAAGCACCGTCTCTGCCAGCACCCCGGTGCCTAGTAAGTCACAATGTAACATTCTTGACTTTATGAACTCAGCGGCAGCCTTTGCAAAGGACTCTGCTCAGACAAGCATGTCGAGCCCTACCTCTGTACAAGAGGCTCCTTTGATCCTTGAAACTCCCAAAGAAAATGACACAGCCACGGCCGATGCTGCCACCACTCACAAATCCAATCTGATTACTATTCCAGTACAAGTTTTAAGGGAGATGTCGGCTGCAGGTGGCATGGGTGGGGCGGTCTCTGAGGTGAGAGGTTGTCCCAGCCAGGTGGACTTGTCCTTGAATTTGTCCGATATTGAGCTGGTTGACAGCATTTTTAATCAAGCCCCGCCAGCTGCCATTGAGGCTCCCGTGATCCCTGAGCAAGAGCCCAAGGTTTTTTTTCTCGATGCTGGTGCCTGGGAAAATCACCTCCTAGCCATTGGGAAAATGGCATCAGCTCTTGATAAAGTTACTGATGTGATCATGAAACACAAGAGTGCTTTGGACTCATTGGTGTCGAAGGTTGCGGATTCTCAAGTCATAGCGAATAAAAACTTTGCACTTGATAGAGCTGCCATTGCGGCTAACGGTAAAACCCTAGATAACCTGGACAAACGTCTAGTCACCATAAATAATCAGCAGCTGAAAGACCAGTCGATCTACGCGCAACATCGAAAAGAAACCTTAAAATATCTCAAAACTATCTCTGATATGGAAGCCAAAATGGACTGCCTACTCAGTGAGTCCCATGAGCCAAAAGTGCATATTCCATCAAGTGGGGTGATTGGTTTAGATAATGTGTTAAGATCTGATCCGACAGGCGTGGCTTCTCAGTTAAATCCTAATGCACAAGCGTTTGTGAGAAAACCTCTTGAGCTAAAGCAATCTGCTCTGTCCCAGGTCCTGGAGGGAGGAAGTAGGATTAAGGGGTCCTCACAACAAGGAAAAAGGGGCGAAGTGGCAGGGAATCGTGATTCCGAGATTATATGCCCACTCTCATTGTATTTTACACCTCTGTTTTTAATTGAAGATGGTTATGCTGACAGGTCATTCAACATTAATGTTTTTCTTTATTATTGTGATTTGTTCCCCTCATTACGTAACATTGCAAAACGGGACATTGGAAATTTGTCCTTTTTTAATGAGATAAATGGGGCTGTAACCACCAAAATTTCCTTTCTCTCTATGTCTACTCGAGATATGGTTTGGAAATGTATTGATGATTTCCGCTGTAGAGGTATTGATGTCACTGCTTGCAAACTAATCAAATTGGCTAGTAGATCCACAGCTGATAGTCTCAGTATTCAAGGGGTAAGGAGGGCTGTTAGCCAATCTTCTTCAAGAAAAAGGCCTTTATCGGGTGATTCGGCAAGTTCATCCTCCAGCAAACGATCTGCCTCCCCCTCTGATGTATGTCATGAGAATAGGGTTGCAGCCTCTGCAGTGGCCCCTGATATCAATGATGCTGAAATTTGTTTATTAGCTGAGAACACTGAAATTGGGTGCTCTTCCTAGTATCACGCCTTCGATATTAGCCCCTGATAAAGCTGTATGTTTTAAACTTTTATGTGCCAGTTGGAACTGTTCGGGGGTGGAAAGGGTTTGTGATTTAGCCAATTGGAATAAGATTAAAGATTTTAATTTGATTTTTCTTCAGGAAACTTGGTCGGTTTCTGATGTCTTTTTTGATGGCTTCCAGTCTGTTGCACAACATGCCATCAAATCAACAATGGGGCATAACTCAGCTGGGCTCCTTACACTGATAAATGTCATAAATGGTTGGTTAATTTTGTCTGCATGGGTGGATTTTCCTGGTCTTTTAGTAATCAGAGTGCAACAAAATTTAAGTAAACACTCTAAAAAGCTTTTACTAATTAACATGTACCTAAGACCGTGCCTGCTCAAAAGTGATGGCGTGTCATACTTGCATAAACTGGTAGCTACCTTAGAAGATATTTTACTATTATATGGGGATGATGTAATAGTTTGGGGCGGGGATTGCAATTTGCACCTATATAATCCTGTTCTGTTTGCGGATGGTGAACCCCTGTATAATTCCTTACCAGAACAAATCTGCCCACCTTTTCTGAAAACCCATTGGTGCTCCAAATTGGAGACTTTTTTCGCTAACTGGCTATTAGCTAATAGCCTAGTTATTTTAAATGGAAGACTAGGCTTGGGATCGGGTGAGCAAAATACCTTTAAAAGAGGTAACTCGGTCTCAATTATTGATTTTATATTTACCAGAGTCTGTGATTTTGATCTCTTTTTGCATCTGGAGTTGCTATGGTTCGAAGGTGCGGATCACTCACTTCTGAAGTTTTCGATGCAACTGGGGTATGAGTGTGCTCATGCCTTAACGGAGGGGGTTGATATTCATAAAGAAACCAAAATTAGATGGAAATTATGTGACGAAAGGTTAATGAAGAATCTTGTGGAAGGTACAAACTTGGAATTGAGTAGATGGTCAAGTGAGGAGGAGGGGAACCCAATTGTTTTGTATGACAAAGCCATTATCAACATAGCTAATGCTATTCCTCGCTCCACGTGGAATCATAATGATAAACAAATTTCAGTAACATTGGAAACGGGTTGGTTTGACAAAAATTGTTTAAGAGAAAAACGTAAAATGTGCAGAAAACTAAAAGCCCTTGCAATCTGTGGTAGGAAAGGGTCCCAGGAAGCTCGGACCGTGGTGAAAGAGTACAAAAAATACCTTAAGGTAGTGAAGTCAAGACATAGAATTAAAATGGGTGAACGGTTAATGAGTGCCGTTCTTAATAAAAATGCGAAAGATTTTTGGTTTAGCATCAATAACCTTATGTTTCCAAATCAGTCTCGCCCCCCAGATGCATGCATCTCGGAAGCCGAATGGTCCCAGTATATTCTTTCTTTATATGGCGGGGTGGTGTGTGCAAATGTACCTGGAATAATGGACGGCCTAATTAGGGCTCAATATATGCATAATGATGTCACTATGTTGGCTGGGTGCTCCCTGAGGGAGATCACAGCATATATTCAAGAGCTATCTCCATCAAGGGCATCTGGGCCCGAAGGGATCCCCCCGCTGTTGATCAAACTATGTGGTACTGCATGGGCTACCCTTTTCACTCCTGTGATTAATTACGGGCTGTCTACGGTAACAATTCCTGACAGCTGGAAGGGGTCCATCTTTTTTCCCTTGCACAAAAAAGGGGATCGATTGGACCCTAAGTCCTATAGATTGCTAGCTTTACTGGACCCGGGGGGCAAAATCTTGGCAAAAAAATTACTTAAGGACCTAACCGTCTGGGTCGAGGATAATAATATCTTGAAACCCTCACAGGCAGGTTTCCGCAAAAACATGTCCACTGTCCACCTTTGCATGTCTTTAAGGCTTATAATAGAGAAATATTGTATCCAAAAAAAATGCTCCTTATACACATGCTTTGTAGACTTCCAACAAGCATTCGACCGTGTTCCAAGGTCATTGCTGTGGGTAAAGTTGTTAAGACTAGGAGCTCCCCCGGGTGTTGTGAAAATGATTCACCTTTTATATGCTGACACTTGGGTCAAAATAAGGTGGGGGCCCAATGGTGAAACATCGAAGCGCATTGGCACCTTTGAGGGATTGAAACAAGGGTGCATCTTGGCGCCCATGTTATTCAACCTGTACATATCCGATTTAGAAGAAGCTTTGTGGGAGGAAGATATGTTGTCTCCAAAAATGAATAAAATTGGTGTCCCGCTACTTTCCTATGCAGACGATATTATTTTGATGGATTTATGTCCTAGCGGTTTTCGGTCTAAACTCCTGGCTCTCCAAAAATACTGTGCTTTGCACCACTTCACTATTAATATCAAGAAGACAAAGGTTGTTATTTTTAGTAAAAAGAACAATAACCCACCCTGTTGCTGGAATTTGTGCAATGAGTACCTGGAAGTTGTAGATAGGTACTGCTATCTTGGAGTAACGTTCTCTGCAAACACGAAGTGGGAGCATCATTTATCTAGCCTTAAAATTAAACACGTTACAATTATGAATGCTATGGTTAAAATATCTAATGCTGTAGGTTTTAATGCAAAGGCACTATTGGAGGTGTTCAAATCTAAGTGGCGTGGTTGTATTTTATATGCGGTTGAGGTTTGGGGTTTAGAGAATATTAGTACACTCAGCAGCTGGGAGGCTTGCTGTTGGAGGAAAATTCTACACCTTCCATCCTCTACCCCAGCGGCCCCTATCCTCCTAGATCTGGACCTAGAGAATGTGCGTAGTGTTGCTCATAATCGAGTCCTGTCCTTCTTGGCCAGGATGCAAGTAGTCAATGCGCCTGCTTCGCTCCTCTCCCACTGTTTTGCAGAAGCCTGGAACCGTGATCTCCCTTTACCTTGGAGTTCTTTAGTCATGCAGCTTACAGAGCATTACAATTTGAGAATAGATGTTACTGAAAACAGTGGGCTGATTGTTCAAAACTATGAGAAATCGCGAATTACAGCCTGTAATTTCTCTAGGGATTTCAGCTTATTGAGTAATTATTCTTCACTTGGGTATTATAGGCAACTAAAAGTAAAAAAATGCATGGAACCGATTTTGTTTGGAAATGATAATGTACAAATAATAAGAACCTTGCTTAAAATTCGGTATAATTTGCTTCCCATCAATGTTATCAAATTAAAATGGATCGGGGTTGACCATGCTTTTCGCTATTGTGATGCTTGTAAAGACACGGTTGACGACCTTGGCCATTTCTTTGTCAGTTGTCCTCATCTGTCCTTACTCAGATCTAGATGGCTGACAGGGTACATGGCGCACACCGATCCTGCCAATATATTGCTTCATATTTTGTCTGAAACTGACTGGGCAGGGCTAATTAAAATATACATTTTTACCAAAGAGGCCTTCATCCTGAGAAATTGTCAACTATAATTGCATGAAAAGTGTCTTTTGTATTGTGTTTCTCTGTACTTGGTGTTTATGTTATTTATGTCTGTGTTTTACTTCTTTTAGGTAATTGTATCTGTTATTTGTTTAAATTATCATGTGACTGGTTAAAGTGTTAATCTTGTTAAAGCTGAAAATGCAAATAAAGATTAATTTTTACAACAACAAGATTTTTACAGCTTCCGACTTTGTGTAGGCATAGAAAGGGATTTCTTACCAAATGGAGGGCAGTGTTAAATAAATGTTCTTTAGATCTCATTATTTTAACAATACAAGAACTTACAATTTATATCAAAGAAGTTGAAACAGAAGTGCAACTAATGTCTGATCAATTATCACATGACCTAGAAGCTAAACATTGGGACGAGATAGTTGAGACTTTGAATAAGACCATTGAAGATTATACTTCAGACCTACAGAAGACTAAACTACGCAAGTTTCGACGTGATGCGTACGACTATTTAAATGACGAGGTCTACACTTGGCCTGATAGATATAATAATCCTAGTAAAGGTAACCCTACCAAAACTCCAACGAGCCATCCTGGCTCTCAATCGTCGTCTAGTATTTCAACTTCAGAAAGTGAGACTGATACCCCTAATACCGCTACGATTCAGAGAGATGGGGAAACGTCGGTGAGTGCAAGTCAATCCAATGTCCAGACAGTGGACATAGACTCGTTTACTGATCAAGAATTACAATCTTTACTTCAACAACGCTCCTCTCAAGGGGCGCTAGACGAGTTGCGCCAAATCCAACAAGTAGCTCTTAAGGATGGCTCCCACAAGTCTGGGACGAATATCTCTCAGAAAAGTGGCGCAGTTTCTAAGCGTGCCAATCAATCAATGGTATCTTTTTTAGTACCAGGCCCCTCCGCATCCCAACTAGGAGGGGCGGCCAAAAGCACCACAAAAGAATTATTGATTCCATCAACAATGAATCTCCGCAACCGCAAGTAAGTCTTACGGTGAACTTGTCAGAAATGGCTCTATCGAATGTACAGCAGAAGGTACTAAATAGAGGCTTGTCTTTTGTCCCGACCTTTGGGGGCAATAAATTTCAAACTAAAATAGCCCTTTTTAAATTCTTTAGGAAAATGTCCCTGAAGCATTTTTTTTCCCAACAGCCAGAATCAACAGCATTGGAACATAGATTCTTACAAATCAAACCTAAGAGTCTCTTCCACCCGGCAACAAACTCACCAGTTTTGAAAGCTTTCTTCAAAAAGGTGTGGGCATTGTTTGACAAAGCGAAGTTCGTGGCACCTAAACACTCGAATATATCGAAGCATGAGAAACAAGCACTCGTTGAACTCTCTCAAGACACAAGTACGGTTATCAAACCGGCTGATAAGGGAGGTGGGATAGTATTACTCAAACGGGAGGAATATTTGAATGAAGCTTCTAGACAACTGTTGGATACTTCCACCTACAAGCGTCTTGATAAAGACCCCACCATTGATTTATCTAAACACCTAGGGGATCTTTTACAGAATGCTGTGACCAATGACTGGATTGACTATAAATCGAAAAAGGCACTGATGGTTGAGTTTCCTACACGCCCTATGTTATATCTTCTACCAAAAATTCACAAATCGCGTGATAACCCACCAGGTAGACCTATTGTATCTGGGATGGACTCGATCTTCCAACCTCTTGCACAATACATTGACAGATTTTTACAACCGGTGGTGCAGCAACTACCGACACATCTTAAGGATACCACTGATTTTATTAACAAGATTTCAAGCATTGGGGTATTACCTACATCTGTTATTATCTCTACAATTGACGTTATCAGTCTTTATACCGTTATCCCTCATGATGAAGGGATTCAGGCAGTCCAAGAGGTACTACGAGACATTAGACCACCGAGGTGTCCTATTCCCTTTGTTTTACAACTTTTGGAATTTATCTTATTGAACAGTTATTTCAGTTTTAATAAGAATTGGTACCAGCAGATTAGGGGGACCTCGATGGGGTCCAATATGGCCCCCAGTTATGCCAATATGTTTATGCACAGATTTGAGCAAATCAATGTATTTAAGGACCCGTGGAAACAGAAAATTATATGTTGGTATCGCTTCATCGATGACATCTTTTTAGTATGGGATGATGGTTTAGAGAGTTTACATCAATTCTTTGCATATTTGAACACAGTTCACTCTTCTGTTAAGTTCACTATGAACATTGGGGTGCCTGAAGTACACTTTCTTGATACGACTGTGTCTATTGTTAACAATCAGTTCAGCTTTGATATATTTGAAAAATTGACTGATAAAAATAGCTTCTTGCATGCTACTAGTCACCATCCTACCAATTTGGTTAAAAACCTTCCTAAAAGTCAATTTTTACGCCTTCGGCGGATTATATCATCACCAGACACCTTTGTGACAAGATCTTCCAACTACAGTCAGAAACTCCAAGCTAGGGGGTATCGTAAAGAGGATTTGGATCAACAGATCCTAGAGTGTACACAAATTCCAAGAGAATCTTTGTTGAACAAGAAGGATAAAAAGAAAGACGATAGAATGGTGTTTGTGCATCAGTACAGTACGAATTCTTTCAAAATAGAAAAAATTGTCAGGAAGAATTGGTCCTTACTTCATATCGATCCGGCACTGGAGAAATTATTCCCAGTACCCCCCATGTTCGCATATCAACGAGCAAGAAACATTAAGGACTATCTAGTCAAGACTGATCTTGACTCAGGACGTGACACTCAATCTGTCCTTTGTAAACAGAAGAGAGGGACTTTCCCTTGCTTGAATTGTGGGAATTGTAATGCCATCATTAGGGGTTCGACGGTTACACACCCGCATTCGGGCCATAAATTCACTATCAATGGGTACTTCACTTGTAACTCTATGTATGTCATATATTTACTGAAGTGCCCGTGTGGGTTGATATACATTGGTGAAACAACGAGGTCCGTTAGGGAGAGATTGAACGAACATAAAAGTGCTATTAGAACTAACAACATTAAATCACCCGTGGCGCGCCATTTCAATGAAAGAAAACACAATGTAAATCAATTAAAATTTCAGGTAGTGGATTCTGTACCCAAATCAATCAGGGGAGGTGATCGTGAAAGGTTACTATTACAGAAAGAGGGACGTTGGATTGATACACTTGACAGCCTATCACCTAAGGGGATGAATGAGCAACTTATATATTCAGTCTTTTTGTAGTCCCTTGAATTTAGTTCCCTGTTGGTTATAGGACAGTCAATCATTTTGTTTTTAAGAGATGTCTGTATTTTCCTGTTTTTTGAGATGCTCAGTTTTTGTTGCTTATAGAGAGGTGTGGTTTGGTTATTATATTTATTAGTGTGTGGGTATGTGAGGTGGTTTTTTAATGTTATTATTTTTTGTTGTCTTATATGGTAGGTCATGCTAGTGGGTAATAATTAGGCACCTTGTGCTGATATATTGGGTTGAGGCCTATTGTCGTGTGTTTATCTTTTTATTTATTCATTTAATTTTTTTATTTTATTATTTGTTATTTTTTTTTTTTTATTTTGTTATTTTTATTTCGTTTAGTTGTGTTTCTGTCGCTGTTCCGATTCTATTTTTATGTTTAATGATCTTGTTTAATTATTTTGTTGTTGGAGAATTGCATTCCTTTATGGTGTTGTGTTTCTTTTGGTGTCTGTCACCAATTGTCTTCACCTACATGCGTTTATCTTTGTTGTTCTTTCCATTTATGGTTCCATTTTTGTTTGTATTATCTGCAATCTTTTATTCTTGTATTTTTTATTTTTCCTTTTTTCTGTTTTACCTTTTGAATTTTATTTACCTCCCCCTTTTTATGATTTAGACTACGGCTAGTAGGTTCCTGGCAGTCATCAGTCTGTCCTAGCACCGCCCCGCGGCAGCGCGGGCTACGCCACCATTTAAATCTAAGACGTAATAGACGTGTGACAGGGCTTACGTCTGGACTACAGTCCCCAGGATACACCAGGTTGTGCGGTATGGCTTGAACGCAGCGATCGGCAGGGCAAGTGAGGCGAAACTGGCATTTGTGATACGGGTGAAGCTTATTGAGAGCATCGGGTGCCAGGGATCCGGTTACCCCATGGCACGAGATGCTCCTGTACATCATGGGTATTGTGTAAACGGTATGTATGGTTTTTACGGACCTCTAATGAAACGCACATTGAACTTCAATCCCCAGACTCCTCAGCGTGTTATGCTTCTAGTAGAATTGGCGGCTGTAATTGGTACACCTGCAGCCTATTTAGGTGATTAGTGTGACTATATATAGGCGGGTGGGTCTTTGGCTGACTGCGATTGACGGCACATCGTAATGGTGTTGGATAAGCCGGCGCTTTCACTCTGATAGGTAAGTTGCGTGCGATGACAGCAGGTTTTTTTTGGGGGGCATCACCCTACCAGATGGGCCCCTCTATGGTTAGTATAGTTTGGGTGGTGGTGACTCTGGGGTGCGAGTAGTACAATAGTCTTGGCATGTTGTGGGTAACCCTCGTAGTAGGGCGTGGCTGGATTTAAATTGTTTATATGGGTACTTTCACAGTGGGATGGTTATATGGATGTCCCATAGTCGTAATTAGATTCTGATAGTCTTTAATTTTCTGTGTCTGCGTGTTATAAATTTGTTTTTGTATATTTCTTTTTTTATATCTTTTTTGGTTGTGTAGTTTGTGCTCATAGGATTGTATTCTTTTTAGTGTGAAGAGCAGTGCACGACGCCCGTCGGGGTCGTGGTTATTTTGGGGATTCAGCTGACATCGTGTTACTGTCTGAGGTACAAGATTTATTCCCTCGAGGTATCGGGGTTTTTCCCTTGGCGAGAACCTTACCCATGGTGAGTGTTTGGGGATGTGGTTTTACTCCCCTTTTTTATATAATATCAAGCGAGGGTTGGCTTCTTGTTGTTTTTTCCTTTGCCTTCCCTTTTCCCTGTTTTTCCTTTTTCTCTTTTTTTCTCTTTTTTTCTTTTTTCCTCCTTCTTCCCTTTACTTTCCCCCTTTTTTCTGTTTTCCCTTTTTTTCTGTTTTCCCTTTTTTTCTCCATATTTTCTTTTTTTGTTTTTTTTCTTTTTAGTTTACTTTGGGTTGTGATACAACGCACTTGT
>JAUEJH010014438.1:0-10427 GCA_032275315.1 Desmognathus intermedius
AAGCACGGCAGAGCTTCGCCTCTTCAGGGTCTGACAGCAGGAGGGGGTACCTCCAGCGCCCAGCAGAACACACTGTGGAACAGAGTGTTCAGACGCTGTCCTGGCTCCAGACTGGCTCTTATATACAAGAGCCAATCAGCCAGGCAGCTCTAGGACTCCTCCCATTTAGCCAAAACCAGGAAGTTGGGAACAGACCAGTCCCCAGGCATAGACTCCATGCCTGGGCTGTCCCAACTTCCTGTGTGGGAAGGATATGAGGGGGGAGGTACAGAGGCTCTGTAACCTCCCCCAACACAAACCAGCACAACAGGTAAGTTTCCAGGGCTGGCGCTGAGAAGCGCCAGCCCTGGACAAACACGGCAGCGCTTTATTGTAAAAAGCGCCGCTTGTGTTTTTAAACTCGGCGCCGGCGGCGCTTCCCCCTTGTTCCTCCTGGTTGTGGGGGCCCCCTAGCGGCTCACCCATGCGAGGAGGGGGCGCCCGGGGTGCTAAGCACCCCCAGGCACCCCCCTCCTGGGTGGCAGGAGCTAGCGCCACCTGCCGGCCGGAGATTATGTTAAGGGCACCGTAACACCCACCCAACCACCATATCTCCAGCCCTCACCACCCTAATCTATTCCCATCTCCTCAGCACCAACCACCTCTATCCTCAGCCCACAATACTCCTCTTTCTAGCCCTTCCACACACCGACTAAGAGTAACTCCAGCGCCCCACATATCAAATGCTCAGTCTTCACAAACCACCCACGCACTGTCTCCCCACATATATTTTGTCTCCCTAGCCCAGACCCAGCATCTCCCCATTTTTAACCAAGCATCTCCCCAGCCCCACGCACTCACGACCTTGCCAGCCCACGCACCTACACAACTGTCACCTCAACCCCCAGCCAACGTCTCCCCAGATACAATGCATCTATCCACCTTCTCCCCTACAAGGTCCCCACCCACTGTCTCCAAAGCCACCTGTGGGCTTTCGGCGCTTAACAAACACATAGACATAGACATAGACCATCCTATCTGCCCCCAGGCCCACCGTGGCACCAGCATCCTACCTACTCAGCAGAAAACCGTCTAACTAAAAGGCAATAGTAAACATAACTAATATAATAATTTCCCTCCCCTGGCCAGCTGACCCATCGCCACATAATCTCCGTCAACCCACGGTTTCCACAGTCCCTCACCGCACCCAACAACCTACCATCTCGCCAGTGCCTGGGGCATCAGCACCGGCTCCAGGATTGCTGGCACTGCGACAAGCTCTTCACCCACGCGGTTCGGTCCTGGCTGCAGTGGTGGAGGCAGCTGTTCGGAGCCTCTCCTCCACCGGAGTTTGAGGAAGTCCTGAAGCGGCGTCGCGTTCGAGGTAAGAGGGGAAAACCTCATGGAGTGGCCTCCGGGCCTGTCACCGACATCGCCCAGGTGTTCGAGAGCCCTGTGCGTCCTACACCCAGGACAGGCCTTGCGTCTACCGGTGCTTGCACTGAGGGGCCGCAGCACTTCTCCGAGGCTCTTCCGCAGTCAATCACCTCACCCGACCTCCAGTTGGAGAGTGTCTCAGCATCTTCTACTGGCGAACTCGCCGAGGGCCTGATTCCCCGAAGCACCGGTGAGGTTTTCTGCACAGATGTCCTCCGCCCCTCCATACTGACAGAAGGCGGTCCCGAGGGGCTTTTCCCACCAGTCCAACAGATCCTGTATAGAATGGATAGGGGATTCTGCTGGCGCCTAGATGGCCGTGGGAGGTTGTGGACCACCCCGGGGTGGTCCATACCCCCAGCCCAACTGGGTAGGGGACCGGCACCATCCATATCAACGTCCTCGATGACCCGGTTCCAGATGGAGGCCGAAGCAATCCCAGAGCTGACGCTTTCCACCTTAGGCCCATGCAGCGCTCCTCTGCATGTGCTTCCCGGGCTTGGCGCCACCCATCCACCCTGCTCCACCCGCGCATGTGCAGGAGAGTGGCACTGATCGTCCACCTTCTCTGATGACACGCCCCGAGTTCGGGAGCAGTCTCGGCCTCGAGTTTACCACGAGGCCTACGAGGACACTTCTATTTGTCATTCCGAGTCTCGCCCGAGATTTGAACCCTCTCTTACCCTGGAGCTTTTGAGCACCTTTACTAAGCTCCTCACGTCCCAGACGACGAGGTCTTACATGGTGGAAATTGTGAAGGAGGCTCTACCTGGGCTTCTGCCAGCTAACCCTCCCCCACCATCCCCTGGCCCCTTTGGTTCCGGTAGGGTTGGGTGGGCCCCCTCCGGCCCGGGCCCTAGTGGTACCGGTTTTTCTGGGAGGGGTCCAGAGGTTGCCCCCGCCGTACTTGCAGCGGTGCCACTGGTCTGGCCGCCAATTCCATATGGGCCCCCTCCTCGTGCCTCCTACACCCCCCCCCCACCGCTACCCCGGGGGGGGGGTGGGAGGGAGAGGTGATCCTGACACTGACGAGGAGGAGGAGCAGGGGTGTTCCCCCTCTGTGAGAGCTGCTCACCTGCTTTTCAAAAAGACCCTACATTGGCTCAGGGTGTCTGTACCCCAGGATCGCACAAACTCATTGACTTGTTGCACCATCAACTCCCTTTGGAGACCCTGTGTCTCTCCTCACAGCCCCAGTACCGTCTCTTGTTGTGGCGGCGGCTGCGAAGTCCCCTGTTGCTTCATCTGCTACACCCCCTGGTTGGAAGGAGAAGCTGCTGGACTCTTTCGGGAAGAAAATCTATGCCAATGGTAGCCTACATTTGCGCCAAGCAAATGCGGATGCCATTCTGGCTGCTGCCAACCACCGTCTCTGGGAGGGGCTTGACCGCTATGCAGAGTTCATTCCCAAGGACCTGCGGCATGATTTCGTTGAGGGCATCAGTGATGCTCTTCGTCTGGCTTCCGCTCAACTGAATTCTGCGGTTTTCCAGTCAGACACCACAGCTCGAACCATGTGCATTGGGGTGGACCTTTGCCACCAGGCTTGGCTGAAGGCAACCTCCTTGCAGCAGGAAGCGCATGACAAGGTTCTGGATCTTCCATTTCATGGATTAGAACTTTTTGTCCCAGGTACGGATGCCCTGTTGGAAAAATGTACCACAGGGGTTAAGACGGCAAAATCTCTCATGCCCATCTCTCAGCTGGCCCCTTGTTCGGCTAGCTCACCGGCCCCTGGAGGGAGCAAGCAACAGTGACGCTCCTCAGATATACCTGGGGTCCGAGTATTTCTTAAGCGCCAGAAGGGCCGTGATGGAGGCCCATCGCAGAAGAAGCAGGGAAAAGGAGGCTCTTCCCACAACCTCCGTTCCTCTGGCCCGGCCAAGAAGGACTGAGGGGTTGACAGGCCACGTCAGGACCCCGGTTGGGTGGAGGGTTTCCTGTCATGTCTCGGCCTGGTGGCCGATTACATCAGACCCAAGGGTTCTGTCAGTGGTTGGGTTGGGATACCGTCTTCCCCTCCCACTATCTCCCCCTTCTGCATTGCCGCCTCACCAGCTGCTTACCCAGGAGCTTCGTGGAGAAATTCAGAAGCTTCTTGAGGTGCAGGCCACTGAGCTTGTTCCAGTGGCTGAGGAAGGACGGGGGTTCTACTCCCACTTCTTTGCAGTGCAGAAAAAAGACGGAGTTGGCCTCCGCATGATTCTGGACCTTAGCAAATTCAACCTTTGCCTGCCTCCAGAGTCTTTCAAGATGGTCACACCGGCACATATCCTATCTGCTCTGCAGTTGGAAGACTGGCTCTGCGCTGTGGATCTGAAGGATGCGTATTCAGATCTGGCCGCCACATCATCAGTATCTGCGATTTGTGGCAGGAGAGGCTCACTTTCAATTTCATGTTCTCCCTTTCGGTCTCAGTACAGCACCCCGCACCTTCTCCAAGGTGGTGGCGGTGGTGGGGAATCTCCTCAGAATGGAGGGTAGCCACATCTACCAGTAATTAGATGACTGGTTCCTGCGAGCTTCGTCTCTGGCCAAGGTTCAACAGGACTTGGCCAGGCTACTGAAGTTGTTACTGGACCTGGGCATCTCGGTCAACGAGAAGAAGTCCACGCTGTGTCCTGTCCAGTCTCTGCACTTCCTTGGTGCAATCTGGGATACACGGCAGGGGAAGGTTTTCCCTCCACCGGAGAGGGTGCAGAAAATAAAGGAGATTTGTCGGCTCTTTTTGAGGAGCTCGGCATTGCCAGCTCTGTGGTTCCAGAGGCTGCTGGGATACTTGGCATCCTGCTGGTTCCTTTTTCCCGGCTCCACATGCAGTTAGCCTCGCAGTGGGACCAGGAGACCATGCCCCAGTCGCACCTGGTATTTGTACCGGAGGCCCTCCACTAGGATCTCCCTTGGTGGTCGCAGGAGGCGAACCTTCTGCAGGGAGCTTTGTTTTATGGTCCGGACACGGCCTGTGCCATGACGACGGACTCCTCAGACTTTGGCTGGGGGGCGGCCATGGGTCCATTGTATATCCACGGCCTGTGGTCCACCCAGGACAGGTTGGAACACATCGATGTCTTGGAGCTGAAGACAGTCTTGCTGGCCTTGAAAGCCTTCTTCCCCTCCGTAGAGGGCAAGACGGTTCTGGTGTATACGGACAATACCATGGCTATGCACTACCTGAACAATCAGGGAGGCACTCACTCCACATCTCTTTGCATGTTGGCAATTTCTATCTGGAAGTGGGCGAGGCAAAACTGTATCCATCTGGTTGCTGCTCACATACCAGGTGTGCAAAATGTGACAGCAGACTGCCTGAGCCGCAGAACCTCTGCAGCTCATGACTGGGAGAGCCACAAGGAATTCCTGGATTGGATATTTCTACAAATGGATCACCCTCGGGTCGACCTATTTGCCAATCAGTCAAACAAGAAGTGTCCCATCTATGCATGGTGCATGCGGAGAGGGACGGACTCTCTGGGAGATGCGTTCCTCATCCCGTGGAATCTCCTGTTCGGGTATGCGTTACCTCCCCTTCCCATGCTCCAGAAAGTGTCCTCAAATTCCGCAAGTCGTGAGGGTCCTCCTTGATTCTAATCGCCTCTTACTGGCCGAACAGAATTTGGTTCATGGACCTCTTGTCTCTGTCGAGTTCCCCACCCCTCCTCCTGCTGGAGTGGCACGACATCTTGAGTCAGCAGAACGGGTTAGTTCTCCACCCCTACACACAGTTGCTCAACTTAGCAGCTTGGAGCCTGAGGATCTTGCTTTAGCCCAATTCTGCCTTTCTGATGACAACATGCGAGTCATCAAGGCTTTGCCCAGGGATTCCGCTCGCTCGCAGTACAAGAGCAAGTGGATGCGTTTTTGTCATTGGGCGTTGGCACAGGAGGTCTTGCACTCTGGACCCCTTGCTGTCCTTTATCTCTTCCTTGGCGACATCTGGGATAAGGACTAACTCCTGCCGTACTTATTTGGCAGCCATTTGAGCTTATAGGAGTACTGAGGCTTCCTCGTTTTCTCTCCAGAATGCGGTTGTAAGGAGTCATTTTGATGGTGTTAACCTGTTACCTTCTGTGCGGGCTACCGCCCCTGTTTGGGACTTGACTGTCCTTCTCTCCTGTCTTGCTCACAAACCTTTTAAGCCCCAGCCTACCTGTGACCTGTCCTTGTTTACTTGAAAGGTGGTTTTTCTGGTTGCCATCACTTCTGCTAGGCGAATCAGTGAACTCCAAGCACTCTGCGCTGAGGAGCCATATCTGATGTTTCATCAGGACAAGGTAGTTCTTCGTACTCACTCTTTCTTTGTCACTATGGTCAATGCAGAGTTTCATATTAACCAGGAGATTTTTCTTCCAAACCCTACCTCGGAAGCGGAGAGGACGCTTCACTGTCTTGACGCTTCACTGTCAAGTTTGCTTGATGTCTCGCACTAAAGGGCTCTGAAGTTTTACCTGAAGCGCACTAAAGATTCTCACACCACCAACCGGCTCTTTGTTACCTATGGTGGCACGGGCCGAGGAAACCAGGCGGCAAAGGCCTCCATTGCTCGCTGGGTTGTGTCCTGCATCTTTGAGTGCTACAAGACCCAGGGACTCCCCGTCCCTGGAGGGCTGCACGCGCACGCTTTCCGTGCAAAGGCAGCCTCCGTGGCATTTCAGCGGCATGTCCCGCTGGATGTCATCTGCAAGGCGGCGACGTGGGCCACGCCCCACAACTTTTGCACTCATTATTCCCTTGCAGCAAGCTAGAGAGCTGATGCTTCTGCAGAACCTGTTTGGTTAGGACTGTGTTGCTGTCCGTGTGCCACCACCCTTCACATGTCAGCTTTGGTAGTCTCCCATGCAAGGGGAAAAGGGTAAGGGACATAAGGGAAAGAACATGTTACCGTAGTGACTAATGTTCCCTTAGTCCTTAGTACCGTTTTCCTCTTGGGTTCCCACCCACCATCCCCGCTAATAAGTTCCCAAGTGCCCCGTCCAGCGGTGGCGGAAAATAGGGACTGAAGTGAGAGGAACGGGAGGCGCTTGAGGGGGCGGAGCCGGGGGCATGGCTGGGGACACATTCCCAGCGCAGCTGGCTACAGGATTTGAAGCCAACCGGACCGGCAGAGTATGCCGAAAAGAAGAATTTAAGCTGTGTCTGGATTAAATTGAAACCGATTGAGGTTAATCCCGCAGCAAACCTCTACCATGCATTTTTGGCGGGGTTTTTTTTTTTTTTTTTGCAAGTTTGCTTGATGTCTCGCACTAAAGGGATAAGATCATGCAGTTTGGGCTTCACTGCAGCCTCCAGGGTAGGTGTCCAGACCGATTTGCCTAATGGTTTATCCCCTAAAGTATTGGCACACGAAAGGGAAAACGATGGTATGGAAAGCTGCCAGGGGGTATTCCCATTGGCTTAGAGGAATTGTAGCTTTTGCGTCCACCGCTTTTTGTTTTGCTTAGTCACCCCAAGTGGGAAGGGTATGCCCAGACGCGGGCCCCTTGCTTGCTGTGCCTAGAGACTCAAGCTACGACTCACTGACAACACCCATCGAGGCAGAAAGATGTCTGGGGTTGCTTGCCATCTCGCCCTGCAGGGGTGAGACCATGCAGTTTTGGCTTGGCTGCTACCACCAGGGTACTGTTTCTTAATGTTTTATCCCCTGAAGTAATGGCACATGGAAGAAAAATAAATAAATATACACCAGAAGGTGTGACAAGCTACAGAGAAGTACTGGCAGTGGCTTAGGTTCATTCTAGCTTTTCCGTCAATCATTCTTTGTTTCGCTTATTGTCACCGCAAGAGGGAAGGGTATGTCCAGCAGTGGGTCCCTTGCTTGCGCTCCCTAGAGACTCCAGTGTAAGGAGTGCCGTCGTGAACTGTATCGTGATGCGACTGTAATCTACACGCTAATCAAAATCTGGCTCTGACAGCACACTTCAGGGTGCTCGTTGCGCGCTCACATTAAACTGCTGCCGGCCATTTGCCAGTAAAGCTAATAAAGGGATGCTTACATAGCGCTACAAGCCCGCAGGCCTCTAAGCGCTATGACATCCTTACCCCACAGCCTGTTCCTGGAGTGGTACTCAATTTATTGACCTCGGAAGGATGAAGGGCTGAATCGGCCCTGCTGGGATTCGAACCTGCGACAGCAGGCTTGCACGTACGTCAGAACGAGTACTCTACTCGTTCTGCTATATACGCTATCTATGGTGCCGTGCTTCTTTTAGCCTTTTCTTTCTACCACTTCTGCCACAATGCCTGCTCTCAGTGAGTATGCTCTACTAGCATTAATGAACATTCTGATAGCATTCATTAATGCTCCAGAGATCATCACTGAGAGATAATGTTCCTGCAACACTAGCTCTGATGGTGGGAAAGGACAGCATGATAATGCCCGCTACAACATGCATTAAAGGCATAAAGAGCATGCATTGGTGGTAGTGGGCAACAATCATTCTTGGAACGTTGGCATCCACTGGCAGCAGATGCTCTCATTCAGGACTTCTTTAAAGTTTAAAAGGCACTACTGTGCTGGGCAGTGAAGCAGCCTTGTGCCTCCAGGCGCCCCCACACCTCAAGAAAAATGTCTGCAATCTGCTGAACGCCCCTGAGCACATGCCTCGTAGGAAAATCCAGCCCTCCTTGGCACCTTTCCTTTGGTAATGAAAACATTTTAACAACAGATGGGAAAACTTATTTTGAGATTCATAGCCTGCCTTCGAATGCTCCGATTTATTATAATAAAAATGCAGTATTGTTCAAATGCATTCTTTTTTACAACGTTGAAGAAGGTGAAGGTTGCATCCTATATGTCTGTGCGATGCACGTGAAGCTTGGATGCAAATAAACAAGCACGTCACACGCTGTTATACAGCATCAGGAGTCAGCTCGGGTGCCATCTATGGAGCCGCATTTGCCCTTGCCTTCCGGTCAATGTGCGGAAGGCAAGGGCAAATTCTTACACTGTCAGGCCGTTATTGAATCCTAGTCTTCCGGCTACCAAAATGCACGTGCCAGCTAACAGGGTCCTATGGAACCGGGGCTTGCAGAGGGATGCTCTGTGATGGGGACCTGGTCACCCTTCACCCGATCAGAATAGCGCTCAGTAATAAATAAGAAGACGACAAGGGCCCGACATGCAGACGCGCCTAGAAGTGACAACCTTAAAAGTTAGCCAGATCAGTGAGCAGCCGCCTAGTAAACATGTTCAAATACACGCTCAGGTAGAGGGTGTGAAGAATGAATACACGCTTCCATGTGGCACAAGATAGGCCAGCAGTGACAAGAGGAGTTTGGGGGGGGTTAAAGAGTGGATAGGATGGGAAGGGGAAGATTGGCGTGGGTGGTATGCAGCGCCCGGCACAGCCGGGCACCTTCTCACCCGAGAAAGGCACATGCTGGGAAAATAAAGTCCCAGGGCAGAATAGCCGGATACTGTGCGAGGTGACAAATCTGCACTGTGATAGACACAGACCACAGAGGGCTAAGAGTGCAGGCGAAGAAGAGGGCGTGCTTTTACTTAAGTAACAGCCTCTCGGCCTGGACTCTCTGCGCCTGCAAGCCAGACGGCAAAGCGCTTCCTATTGGCTGAGAGAGCCAGCCGACAAAGCAGGTGTCACTCTGTGACCTCACCCCCGAGCAGCGTCACAAAGTGACGACGCCCCCGCGTAAAGCTCAAGTGCTTAGAAATCCTCTCAGCACTCGGCCAGGCGTGGTGGCGCACGCAGGTTTGTCCCTGCCGCTGGGGATGGCTGGGTGCTAGTGCTGACTTCGCGGGTTCGAGCCCCCGGGCAGACAAGGCTACGCAGGGGAGGGCCCCCTCTGCCTTGGGGCAAGACCCAGGAAACCAGCACAGCACTCCTTTTTCCATCTTAAATACAACTAGTCTTATTATTAGTCTCAAACCAGATGTTTAACATTTTATTTTCAATTTCATATTATTAATTTGCAGACGTTCTGTCGCTATGGTTACTAATTGTAATGAAGTGGAAAACATCCATGTTCAATATCTTGATGTTTTCAGACGTAGTTTCTGATTTAACATCATTCTCCCTTTTAAAAATCTTGTTATGCATTTTCTAAGTACCCTTTCCTTGTTCCAGTATAAGTAGGAACAACATTTATATTTAATTTTTACAACTGTGCAGCAGAACTTTTCAATTTTGCTTATTGTACCACCTGGGAACTAACAACTCCCACCCCCTTCCCGCAAGGTAAACATAAAATGTGAATTGGGGACAAAGCAGTTCCAACCTGCATAAAGGCCTCTCCATGGCAAATATTTAACGGCAAACCATTGTGCTGAGAGATCGGCTGCTTTTTAAAGGCTCACTCAAGTGCCAAAACTACCCTTCTGGTTTTTGTAATGTATTGTAAAGATCTCAATTGGTACTTTCAAATGCACATTTCATGGTTTGGTTTTAGTTTTCTGGATTGTGACTTCACTTGTCATGTCATATAGCGAAAAACAGAAGCTACTGCTTTAAAGGAGGACTTTCCGCTGCAGCTCCTCTAACCAGCCGCCCCTGCTGTCCCCTCAACCCATCATCTAATGAGCCCACTCACCAATCCACTCCTGAACCACCAACCAACAGATCTCAAGACACCCACCCACTCTCCCAACATTTCCCACGCACTACACCTACCTACCCACCCACCTTCTACCCAGACATCCACTGTACCTCTAGCACCTGCACTCCCACCCATCGTCTACCGAGCTCCCCTCCCACCATCTCCCCAGCCTGCCCATCCACCATCTCACCCAACATTCACACACTCGCTGTGTCCCCGGCAACCACCCACTGTTTCCTAGGCACACAACAAACCACTGTCTCCTGCAGACTCCACCCAGCCCCATCCCACTGTCTCCCCACCAATCATCTCCCAAGCCCCCACCCAACCACCGTATCTCGAGCACTGCCACTCAGCCATTGTCTCAACGGCATCCTTACCCGCTGTTAGGCCTGGTCGTGTGAGCGACGATATTCCACCACTCCCCAACGTCTAGTCACCCCCCTGTACTTGAGACAACA
>JAUEJH010015545.1:0-10424 GCA_032275315.1 Desmognathus intermedius
CCCTCGGCCTGCGGCCTCGGGCTATACAATTGTTGTCGGGAAGATTTACCTCCCTCGGGCAATAAAATCCCTATATGAACCTCAACTGCAGTCCATATTTCATATATATATATATATATATCGTCCCCTAAAAGCACAGCCAC
Source organism: Desmognathus intermedius (assembly GCA_032275315.1). Taxonomy (NCBI): domain Eukaryota; kingdom Metazoa; phylum Chordata; class Amphibia; order Caudata; family Plethodontidae; genus Desmognathus; species Desmognathus intermedius. The sequence continues at coordinate 144 of JAUEJH010015545.1, forward strand.
CAATGGATAAGGTATATTTTCCTCCAGATAAGAAGCCACATACAATTCCAGATCTTGAGGCACTCCACCACTAACCTGTTGCCAACACACACAAGGCATATGGTCTTGTACAGGGTGTTGAATGTCCAACCTAGACAGAAAAATATATATATATATTTCCCTGCCAATATCCAGACACCTAGGTTAACAACCAACACTGTCCAAGTCTGTTACACAAATACTGCTCTAACACTACATGATGCATAGGCATCATTCTCTGAAAGGCCAGGCACCACAGGGAAATATATCTTTCCCCTCAAGTAGGTAGGACAACATAATTCCAGACCTTAATGCACTGCTCCATGAATCTGTTGCCATCACACATGCACTGACAAGGTTCATGGCCCTATGCAGGGCCTTGAATGCACACCTTTGACAGGAATATATATATACTTCCCTGCCAAATATCCAGGCGATCAAACCAACATTGCCCTACACTGCTACATAACCACTTCTCTGACACTGTGTGATGCATAGACGTCATTCCCAAGGCCTGCCAAGATAAGGAAATATATCTTTCCCCCAGGTAGATGGTAACACACAATACTATAACTCAGACCACAGCACTGCAATTGCTTCTCTGACATTGCATGATCCCTATCCATCACCGACCCTCTCCTCCCCCCGCGCTATACTAACACAACTCACCTGCACCTGTATAGACCAACCCAACCTGTACTACTGCCAGGGGTCTACCACACAGCCTAGTCCATCTACCCTGTCTTATAATCTTCCATATGTTTTGAAAAAGTTTCAAGTTTAACTTCATACTGTTTCTTTGCTTTCCTGATATCTGGTCTTCTTTGCCTTTCTTTGGAAAATAGTTTGTCTTGGGTATCAAGAGCATAGTTTTCAGTCTTTTTTTCTGTTTTCTTGCAGAACCACTGACAGAATCGGAAGCTTTCCGGACCTGGATGAAGGATTTTGCCGCACTAGAATCCTTTTCTTAATGTCTGGCCAACAGACTTTGTGACAGGTAAGCCTTAATTGGTTTTCTATGTACTTCACACATGCACTGACAACTCTTATGACCCTGTGCAGGGCCTTGAATGTCCACATATGTCCGAGAAATATGTACATGTTTCCCCGTCAAATATTTAGATGCCTAGGCAAAACACCAACATTGCCCAAGACTTAATACATACGCACTCCTCTAACAATGGATAAGGTATATTTTCCTCCATATAAGAAGCTGCGCACAATTCCTGATCTTAAGCCACTCCGCCAGTAACCTATTGCCAACACTCGCATTGCCTTATACAGGATGTTGAACATCGAACTTTGACAGAAAAAAATATATATATATTTTCCTTGCCAATGTCCAGACACCTAGGTTAACAACTAACACTGTCCAAGTCTGTTACACAAACACTTCTCTGACACTAATGATGCATAGGCGTCATTCCCTGAAATGCCAGGCACCACGGGCAAAGATATCTTTCCCCCAGGTAGGTAGAGAACATAATTCCAGACCTTAATGCACTGCTCCACAAATCTGTTGCCAACACACACATGTGCTGACAAGGTTAATGGCCTTGTACAGGGCGTTGAACGTCCACCTTTGACAAAGAAATATATACATATTTCCCTGCCAAATATCCAGATGACTAGGCAAACCACCAACATTGCCCAACGCTGCCATACAACCACTCATCCCTTGAAAGGCCTGCCACCATAAGGAAATATATCTTTTTCCCCAGGTAGATAGCATCACGCAATAGCAAAACTTCGGCTACAGCACCACAATTACTTCCCTGACATTGCATGATCCATATTCATCATACCCCTACTAGCCCAGCCATCACAGAGAAAGGCATCTATTCACCCAGGTAGGTAGCACCACACAATTTCAGACACTAGTCTACTGCACAACTAAGATACTACCCTCACACATATGCGTTAACCAGGCACATGTCCCCATACAGGCCATGCAACATCCTCCTTTGACAGCCCACTACAACAAACGGCGAACAGTCACCTCCCAGGAGACTGTGTGCCAAGCTTACAGTATGCGGCTTGTTTAATATGCCTTGCTTTGCTGAGCACTTGGACTGAGTATATTCCTGGTGAGCCCAATGTTGGGAAGAAACCCAGCTTGAGCCTGCTAGAGCTCTCCCAGCCCTACTAACACAACACACACCCTAAGATATACTCACCTGGACCTATATAGTCTGACCCAGTCTGTACTACTGCAAGGGGTCTCCCCCACAGCCTTGTCTTTCTTGCCCGTCCTATAATCTTCCACAGGTTTTGGAAAAGTTTTTAAATAAGCTTCATACTGTTTCTTTACTTTCCTGGTACCAGGTCTTCTTTGCCTTTCTTTGGAAAATAGTTTTTCTTTTTTCAATTTTAAGAGTATAGTTTTCATTTTTTTCTTGTTTTCTTGCAGAGCCGCTGACAGAATCGGAAGTTTTCCAAAACTGGACTAAGGACTTTAAGCGTACCAGTTCTTAATGTCTGGCCAGCAGACTTTGTGACAGGTAAGTCTTAATTGGGTTTTTATGCACTTTACATATACACTGACAACTCTTGTGACCATTTACAGGGCCACATTTGACAGAGAAGTATGCATATATTTACGTGCCAAATAGCCAGATGCCTAGGCAAAACGCTAACATTGCCCAAGACTGCTACACAAGCACCGCTTTAACAATGGATGATGTATATACATCATCCCCTGAAAGCCCAGCCACCAAAGGGAATGGTATATTTTTCCCAGCTTTGAAGCTGTGCACAATTCTAGATCTTAAGCCACTCCACCACTAACCTGTTGCCAACCCACACATGCGCTGACAAAGCACATGGCCCTATACGCTGCCTGGGGGTTTTGTCGTATTTTCTTCAGCGCGTCTTTTTAAAGCGCACTTTTCTTGACATGTAGTTTTTCAGAGCATCACAATTTTTCTCCTTTCCCTGACCTGCTCAGACTGGAGGATGGAATAGTAAATCTATACACTCCGACTAACGTTGGTACCCCAACCTTCAGTACCAACTTAAGACAGAGGGAATAGATTGGCTAAATGCGCTGAAAAAATACACGGCAAAAAAAGTACGCTTTAAAAAGACGCGCTTTACTAGGACGCGCCATAACCCGGGGTAATCCCCTATACAGGGTGTTCAACATCTAACTTTGATGGAGAAATATATACATTTCCCTGCCAAATGTCCAGATACCAAGGTTAACAGCTAACATTGTCCAAGACTGTTACACAAACACTACTCTGACACTACATGATGCATAGGCATGGAAAGGCCAGGCACCACAGGGAAAGATAATCTTCCCCTCAGATAGGTGACCCAACATAATTCCAGACCTTAATGCACCACACATCTGTTGCCAACACACACATGAGCTGACAAGGTTCATGGCCCTATACAGGACCTTGAACGTCCACATTTGACAAATAAATAAATATATATATATGTCCCTGCCAAATGTCCAGACGCCTAAGTAAACCACCAACACTGCTACACAACCACTTCTCTGACACTGCATTATGCATATGCATCATTCCCTGAAAGGCCTGCCACCATAAGGAAATATATCTGTTCCCCCCAGGTAGACGGCAACACACAATAGTAGAATTTAGCTAAAGCACCACAATCCCTTCCCTGACATTTCATGATCCATATCTATCATACCACTACTAGCCCAGCCATCACAGAGAAAGGCATCTATTCACCCAGGTAGGTAGCACCATACAATTCCAGACACTAATCCACTGCACAACTATCATACGGCCCACACACGCATGCGCTGACCTGGCACATGACTCTATACAGGCCCTTCAAAATCCACCTTTGACAGAGAAATGTGTACAAATTTCCCTGTCAAATGTTCAGACGCCAAGGCAAAACATCAACATTGATGAGCCCGAGAAAAATCAGACATGAGCTCTATGAACCCAAGCTTAATCGGGGCCTGACCTGGCGTGTACAACGTTTTATAAATGCAAAGCATTTGTACATTGTAGTGCACCAACGTAGAGCACCAATGTATAAATGCACCTCGTTTATTTATAGCACAACAATGTAGAATGAGTGTATGAATTCAGTGCATATATACCGTCTACTGTAATTACACCGACTTTATTACCCCGATCTAAAACACACTGTTTTAGGTTGGGGTAATAAAATCAGGGGGTGTTAGAAAACTAATGTGGGGGCTCGCGGTCTCCCCCTGTAAATGGGGCGTGGGGGGTCACCCTCTTCTTTTACAATGAATTCCAGAATCCCGAAAATTCGGGGTTCTGAAATTTGTTGTAAAAAAGTCGGTGTAATTACATAAACCGTATATACACTGTTGGCAAAAAAGAAAGGTGCTGTCATGGACCACACTCTGACAGACGACCTTTCACCTCAATACTGAAATGACCCGGGGAGCAGACATGGGGTCACACCAGCACCGGTTTGACAGATAGAAAATGGCTTGAAAAAGTCAGTATATGTCATTCCACCTAATTCCAAATATGCATGTAAGAGGAAACACTTAAAAGTTCAATAAATTAAAAAAGCTTGCTTAAGGTGCAAAAAAGTGAAAATGTCTTTATTGAATCAGAAAAATGGAGTCTGTATAGACATGCCAATGTCTCTTCTAACACACAAAAACAGAAAGGTAAATTTTAAAGTAAAGGGACTGACACCGTCCGTAGATGGACAGCACCCTCAGCCGAGGGATACTGAATACAAACCAAGAAACCTCTGCATTTTGCACAAAAAGTGATTTTTCTAGGCTAGGCAGTAAAATACATAGAATGTCTGCTAAATCTGAGATAACGGGCCAGTATTGTAACCAGCCCATTTGGAAATAGTTATAAATCATTTGGAAATATTTTGTCTGTCTTTCTTCAGTATCAAGAGCATAGTTTTCACAGTCTCTTTTCTGTTTTCTTGCAGAGCCACCTAGAGGATCAGAAGCTTTCTGAAGGGGGATAAAGGGTTTTGCCGCACCAGAGTCTCTTCGGTCAACAGATTTCCTGACGTGACTGGTTTCATCGTGTGATGTAACGATTAACACAAGCTTTTTGCAGCAGAACAAAACCTGATGTACTGCCAGAGTATAACTGGATTCTACAAGGAAATGATTAAAAAGACATTTTTTGTACTTGGCTGCGATTTCGGATTATTTTTACTTCCACTGTTGGTTACCTTTTTGTTTCTTTTATCTATATATATATATATATGTATAATTTGTGTTTTAATTGGATGACCATACTGTATGTTTTCACACTTTTTTCTCAACTTAATAAAGTACTGTAAATAAAAATGCTGAGTGGTTCTTTTTTGATTGTGAGCATAACATTTTTTTATTTGCCAATATTTCAGCATAACACGATACAGTAGGTACAATAAAGGATACAACTATTCAGAATAGTCTAAAACATTTGATAAACATTTATGATGACATTTAACACCACTACGTAGAACTCCTTAATAAAAATATATACTCTTACTAAATCATTCAGTTTATAAAAGGTATTCCAACTATTTTTCTAAATGTCAGGACTACACTAGTATTGGCAAAAGTGAAATTATGTGGACCAAAGTAGTTAATTTGTAAACCATAACACCATCAAAGGTGCTCTTCATTTGCAAACAGGATCTTACATGAGGTTTACAAATGTGTTTTGTAAGCCTGTGGGGACCATTATGGACATATGTTTGTAAACCTGTGGTATAAGAGAACTTTCACCACCGAAGGTTTACAATTAACTTGTAAATGACAGCCTACATGAGGTTTACAAAAACAGGCAATTTTGTAAGCCTGTGCTGGTCACTAGGTTTACACATTTGTAAACCTCTTGTAGTTTAGAGACCTGCCTAAAATCAAGGTTTACGCAATGTGTAAACCTTGCGTAAACCACAGGTTTACCTTTAGGTTTACATTGTGTGTAAACCACTGGAAACATCAGGTCAGCACTGGGTTTACAAAGAGTTTACAAATTTGTAAACCTCAAATTTCATGCAGTGCCCATCCCCCAACTTACCCCCTACAAAGAGTTGTGTGATTGCATCACCGATTACTTTGAAGATAGGATCACGAAGATCAGAGACACCATCCGGCAAGAAAGCCATGCTTTCGTGTGTGATGTGGACGGGAACCCATCTCAGTCTACTTATGAGACACCCCCTCTTTTACTTCGTTTCAGTCAACTTCGGTGGTCGACATGTGCGACTTGTTGACTAGACTCAGCCCTGCGTCATCTGCCCTCGACCCTATTCCCACCCCCCGGGTTAAGGCCGTGGCCAACATTGTCTGCCCAGATCTCACCTCACTGATTAATAACAGCTTCTCCAGAGGAGTGGTTCCAGATGGGTGGAAAAGGGGGCTAGTCACACCACTACTGAAAAAGGCCGACCTTGACCCTGGTCAATACAAGAATCTTTACCCTGTCACCCAGCTTCCTCTCCAGGCTAGATTAACAGAGTCCCTTGCTGCCACCCAGCTCCAGGCACACTGTGAATCCAATGACATCATGCGCAGGCTGCAGTCGGGCTTTCGCCCGGGCAGGGGAACGGAGACAGCTCTAATGGATGTATGGGAGCATCTTCTTGACTTGTCAGATTGGGCCCGCCCCTCGGCTCTGATCCTCCTTGACCTGTTGGTGGCATTCGACACCATCGACCATGCCACCCTCCTCAAGAGACTTAACACCATTGCAGGGGTCTCAGGGAAGGCCTTGGACTGGTGTAGGTCCTTTCTGATGAACAGATGCCAGCAAGTTCAGAACGGGGGTACCTTATCCAGTCTCAAGGCCATTGATTGCGGGGTCCCTCAAGGCCCTGCACTTTCCCTTTTGTTATTTAACATTTACATGAGACCCCTGGCAAACATCCTTGAGGAGTCTGGCATTGGTTTTCACGTGTACGCCAACGACACCCAGCTCATGGTAGACCTGAGCTCAGGGAACCCCCAGGGGACTTCTTTGGTGGGCTGTCTCTAGAGGGTGAAGGGCTGGATGGGGAGGAACTGGCTTCTCCTTAATGAGAGTAAGACAGAGATCCTCCTCTCCCACTCTGTTTCGGCCATCACCTCTCTCGTGTCCTAGCCCGAGTCCTTTGGGCCATGCCCTGAGCCCTCTGTGTCCTCCAGGAACTTGGGTGTCTGGTTCCATTGGTCCGGGAGTCACCGATCAGACAAAGAGGGTTGCTAGGTTGGCGCACCTTCAGCTGAACAGAATGTTCCCTCCTGCCCCTGCTCAAAAGGGAGCACCGTGCTACCCTCTGCCAGGCCCTTGTGCTGTCAAAGCTTGCCTATTGTAATTCCGTTTACACGGGCTTGACAGCCAAGGACCTGCGCAGACTGGAGAAAGTGCAGAACAGGACGGTGCGGCTGGTGTGGGGTCTAAGGAGACATGACCATGTTTGCAAAGCCAGGAAAAGGCTGGGTTGGCTGACCATCGGCGATCACATTAAACTCAAAGGATTGGTCCTTATGTGGCATGCCCTTTACCACCAAGGCCCCTGCTACTTCTGGAATCGCTTCTCTTGGATGAGAGAGATCAGCGACCCTCGTGCACATCTGCATGGTTTGTGGCTGTACCTTCATTCAGGAAGGTGCGAGCGCTCGGCTTGGCCCTGTCCTGGGTCGGACCCAGATCGTGGAATGCTCTTCCTGTGCAGGTCTGACTGGCTCCCGCCCTCCCTTCATTTATAAAACAGGTCAAGCTCCATCTCCTGGCAAAAGATGTTTAGTGATGCGGATGCACCATTGGGCCATCAATTTGCCTATATTCCTCTGTCTCTCCTATCTCCTTAAGGGATTGGGGTGGTTCTTTCTGTGGCCACCATATTTGATGTGGGTGGGGAGGGATTTCCATGGCTGTGTGATGTTCATGTCAGTGTCTTATATTGTCTTTTGTATGTAGATGGGTGGGTTGCCCAACTTGGGGGGGTCGTTTGTTTTCTCTGGGGGTAGGAGGAGGTTCAGCACCACAAAGTCCTCGGACAGCTGCTACATGTTTCATGTATATGCGCTTGTTTTGCCCGCTTGTTGCAAACACGTCCCCTAATGCACCCCCCTCTCCCCAGGAGAAATGAGAGGTCCTTGTGGTTTCTCTCACCACACTTTGCCCCAAGCATGATGGAATCCATGAAATCCAGCCTCCATCTACTCTATCAAAACAGTGGGTGGATCCTTTTATTTATTTCGTCACTATTTTGCCAATATAGTACAATGTGGCATAGTTTTCCTGAACTGCAACATTTAACGCAATTTCACATTCCTGGACTAATCACAAGTCTAATACATTCTGCTAGACACTACACCTAAAAAGTCCAATAATTTTTACACATGTTTCTTGGTAGAGGGAGTACGCAACTCCAACATCTTGTGCTTAGCTTCAGGTAATATTTCTCCTGTGTCCTCTATTCCTGTTCCAATGATCGGGACCCCAATCTGGCCCTGCCTGAGTCATAGCCAAATGCACTTTCTTCTGTTTACAGGTATAGGGAACTTTCCTAACTGCAGATATTGCTGCCACTGCCAGATCTTTTTTTGTGGGCTCCTGCGATATTTTAGCCCGAGGCTGCTGCCTATAATTGGCCTGTAGTGCTGCAGCCAATTCTTCCTCCAATTTTGTCTTTTCTGACTTTACTTTCTCTACTTTTTGAAGCATTTTCCAATATTCACATAGAGCGAGGCCACCCCTTCTGACTGCTTCCAATTTTTGTTGATGCATTTTCCTGTATGCATTTAGCAGGATCCAACCCCGTCTGCCTAGCGCAGCCACCTTCTTCCCTTTCTCCACTGGCACCTGTTGCAAACAATGTAGTACCTCTGCCGGTTCAGCCATCCCCAACAGATCCCCCCAGGGCTCACTAGGCCCTGTCCCCAAAGACCACTCCTGAGCTACCTGGTCATAGGGACCAATACTCCACCCTGGTATGTGCACTACTCCTGCCCCACCAGCAGGTACAGAGGGCTGCTTACTGGACATAACTTAAACACACACAGGAATAACAAATGTCAGAATTCCAGACACTGGACTCCCTGCCGTTACCAATACGCTACAGGGGTCCCTTCCGCTAATTGCCCTGGGAGCGCTGGCTAAACAAAGACATCACAGAGCATCCCATAGGTTCTTTTGGATTTGCTTAGGATAACGTTTAAACAGCACTATGCAAATCCCATCCTTGTTGCCATTTGTTTTGCCCGCTTGTTGCAAACCCCTCCCCTGATGCACCCCCTTCTTCCCCAGGAGAAATGAGACGGTCACGAGGACTTGGGTGAGGCAAATAGGAATTCTGACATTTATTAATGGCTTATCCTGATCCTGAATACAATGAAATACAGTGGTTGCAAAACACACTTGAACCTGTTTCAATAACTCAACACTTAAATACAGGGGAATACACACAACGCAAGTCTCTCACTCCAAGAGAGGAGAACACAAGGGATTGCAAAAACACGCACACAGAGCATTATACATTACCGCACCATTGAACTGCTGAATCGGTTTGTCATCTGCCCTCCTGTCCAGTCCCCGATAAACAGTCGAGCAGAGAATCTTCAGCATGAACGGGTGGTCTGCGCGCTACGTCTAGCCATGGTAGAAGACTGGTCTGCTCAACTGTTGCTCGAATCTGGTTTTTATACTCTCGCGCTTGCCGCATTGCGCGGTGCGCCATATACTCAGGAAGGGTGCGGTTTCTGTAGTTTCCAGGGGGGGTGATATTAAAACCCCCTCCCAAAACTCAGATTCGCTTTCCTTTTACTTACGTCAGCTCAGCCATTGCAACAACACATCCTTACATCACCACGCCACGCAGCTACCAGAGCCCCTTTGGACATAAACGTCACATATATCATGGTTGCAACCTGCACATTTGTCCACTGGGACACAAGGAACACTGCTGAAGCTATGAGCTCATCCTGTGCATGCTTCCATGGTAACCTGGATGGAGCTGAAAATTCTCCATGAAAAAACGTTTGCGGAAGAGGAAAATCAATGAGAATCAGCTGCGGCCTACTGAGGCCTACAGTATCACACTGCAGCCTGGGCCTGGAATTTTTCAAGCAATACAGCTCTTAATACATTCTTTTTATTATTATTATTATTAAATGCAAACAGACCTCTGGTTGAGGTGGAACTGAGACGGATACTTAGGCAGTCTCAGTGGACCTAGTCGCTAAGGTAGCAGAACTCTTGGTCCTGGGTTCTAACAGTTGGTGGAGTAACACTTGCATTCCTGACTGTTATGCCACTCCAGAATTGTTGTGGTCTTCTTTTGACCAACAAA
>JAUEJH010017754.1:0-10413 GCA_032275315.1 Desmognathus intermedius
GCGGAGCGTGTGCGGAGTGGTGCAGAGTGGCCGTCCGAGGCCGTCCAGAGCTGGTCCAGGCTGGGCTGGGCCACGTCCCTTTCATCTAACATACGAAGTGACTCCGGCGGCCGCGCACTTGAAGTGCACTACAAGTGCTGTGTTTTGGCGTCTTCGGTGCTCACAGATACTTCCGCTGTACTGGTAAGCTTGTTACATACCATAATCCCCCCTTGCCATACTACTACCCTCAAGCTTGTGGTATAATTGGGCGACGTTGCCACCCCTGCATGTGCAGCAAGCGTGGTTTTGATCTACGCCCACAGACTGTCCTTACAATCTAAGCGTCCCTTGCTTGGCTCCCACCTTTGCTTTTCCAAAGGGCAAGTGTGGTTTTGAATTTAAACATGCCAGTGCTACGGAATAACAAAATCACACATACCAACACTCCTAATCAAATGAATAGTGATGCAGCCAGCTCATCCACTACTACTGTTATCCCCCTGACCATTGGCCCGGTTCAAGCTAGTATGCTGCAATTTATTACTGTAACTCCTCCGTCTACGTTGAATCCTACTGTGTCGGACTTTCACCCGTTGCCCACACCTCGATCTCTCCGAAAAGCACCTAGTAATGTGCCTAATCTCACCTTACCTTCAGCCTCAGAGATCGTTTTGCATACCCAAAATCGTGAGAGTGACTTGGCTGTCTTTCCTCCTACTGAAATTACAGATTCAGCGATGCCAATCTCATTCGATCTTTTGGATGAGCCTACTGACCATAGCCCTGTGCTTAATGTGTCTGACTTGGAAAATAGTCCAGTCTTCTCACTAAATGGTTCGACGTCAATGTTTCCGGAGGCAAGCTACTCCCCGGCTGAGCAACAGAGGAATTTACAACAAGCTATTTTAGCAGCTCAAACAAGTGCACTAACGAAAATGACAGAGTCCATAAACCTCCTGAACCAGTCCCTCCAAGATCAGAGAAAGGCAATCGAAACACTAGGGACCCTGGTGCTTGATGCCCATTCTAATACAAACAAACAGATTGGGCAACTTCGTCAAATGGTTCTAGAAAATAACAACTTAGTCCTGCTGACTGATAAAAAAGTTGCCACGATAGCCGACCACCAGAGACAAGATCATGCATCACTGCTCCAAACACTAAAGGAATGTCAACGAATCGGCGTATCGCTACAGAAACTAAATTCTTCTTTAGAACCAAAGCAAACTGAGACACAATGCCACGTTACTACCTCCAGAGTTTTGATACCAGATTCCTTAAACAACCAACCTACCATGACAAGCCAGAGGCACCAGGGCCCGAACGAGGCCATGACTGCGTACAATGGTACCCTGGTTGCACCACAACCAAGCAGCCTGTCCGCCTCTTTTCCATCACTACACCCGATCATGCCTTCTTCCTCCATGCAACCTATTTCTGCTACCCTGCATTTACAGAGTGATCAAAATTCTGCTTCTAACCCTGATCCCAATCTAGAATTGGTGGATCCCTCGCGCACGTTGTACCTTAGACCAATCTTCCACTATGAAGATAACTTTCATAAAAGGTCTCTGAATATAACACGTTTTTTGGAAATCTGCGAAAGCATCCCATGCATACAGGGCTTAGGCAAAAGTGCAATCTCTAATCTATCCTTTGTAAACCTGGGCACCGAGGATAAGGACGTATGGACCAAAATTATTTTCTGCTCGCCGATCATGTACAAACTGGTATGGGATGCGCATGACGTCCTGATTTCAAGAGGAATTGATATAAGGTTAAATATTGCTACTGCCCCGACGCATTCGGCCCTTCATCAGGATTTAATCCAGGACTTCTATGCTTACTACACTCAAGATCAACTGACTGCCATAGCCACTCACCTGAGAGGCCATGAAATTTGTGATACTAACCAGAATCACCCGCAAACAAGGGAATGGGACATTGAGAGGGAAGAGCATGATGAGAATGATGAAGATGCTGAGCAGCATGACACTATTCTAGGAAGAACTGCTGAGAACTGTTGTGATCAATGGACTGCGCCTGATGCTGATGTTTGCAGGGAGGTTGTACCTCCTATATATTCACATTACCTATCCTGATGGAAATCGGCCTGCCTCACCAACTGAGGATTTATGTTCCCTCTTAGTTACAACATGGAATTGTGCAGGTCGTATTTCCGAACTTCCTTTACTGATAGCTGCCGATTCTGCCACTGCCCAGATTCTATTTATTCAAGAAACCTGGTCACTTGATGCTGTCTCTCTGGATGGGTTTGTAATGATACACAAACCAGCAAAGAAAAGCAGACTGGGCCATAATTCTGGCGGTTTGCTTTGTGGGTTCAGTATTTCTCTAAATTGGGCGGTACGAAAAGTGTATGACCATCTTACGGACTGCCTAGTTATAATTTTACAACCTACAACTCATGATATCGATATAACGAATCATATAGTGATTGTGAATGTATATTTGAATCCATCCATTCTTCGTAATAAGGGTGCAGCGTATATACTAGATCCTATTATTTCTTTGCTTTTAATGTTAAGGGCCTCCTTTCCGGGGGCGCTATGGGTCTGGGCTGGAGATCTAAACTGTAACCTTATGTCAAAATCACTGTGGTATGACTTTGGACCAATCTACGAGCATGTTCCATCCTTGCGTTCAACTCCCTTGTACCCCAAACCCACCCCAGACGCAAAAGTTATTGCTGGTGAGATAGGAGTCCTATCGTTGGTTATGCTTAATGGCAGAATCCCCGCTGACACCATATGTACAAACACATTTAAGCGCACCAAAGGTACTTCCATTCTTGACTACATTTTTTTAAGTTTAGACCATTTTACTTACTGTAGATCCTTTGAAATTCTGAGCTATGGTACGAGCGACCATTGGCCTGTGAGGGCCACTTTGGTCTTCCCTTTTGAGCAGTCACAGCGGGTGTTGAAGTCAAATGCAGTGGAAATAGCCAAAGCATCCAGAGTAAATTGGCACCTATGTAGCGATGTAGATTTTGGTCACATCCTTGAACACATCTCCAGTGCACAACTGTTAGATTTTACCTTGAGTCCGGAAGAGATTTTTTGCTGCTATGACAACCTTATTTCTTCCATTACTCGCCGCATTACTCTTGCACCTTTCAATCACCATATCGACCAAGCTATTCAAAAGGATCTTAACACTTGGTTCGATAAGGACTGTGAGACTGCAAAGAAAGTAATGTGGCAGGAAACCAGATGGCTGCTGAAGTACAGCTGGGATGCACCTTACTTATGCGCTATAAAGCGTAAACAATACCGTTCGCTTCTAAAAACAAAGAAAGCTGATTGGCATAGGAAAATTAACACCTGCATTGAAAACACATTGCTGTCGTCCACTACTGCAGAATTTTGGGCTTTAATAAACCGCCTTGCCTTCAACTATGCTAAACCACCAGATGCAAACCTCCCCGTCCAAGCATGGACAACTCATGTAACATCATTATATAATACCATGGAGTCTATGAGAGCTGATACACTCCCGCTAAAATGGGACAATTCAATTGGCACCAGAGATATAAACACGCCCCCTTTAAATTGTTTATTTACCGAAGGCAATGTTATTACATCCCTGCAGAAATTAAATAAATCTAGAGGTGCGGGGCCGGATGGCCTTCCGCCTATTTTCCTTACTGTTGCTACGAACATCTGGGTAAAGTGGCTTACACCCTTGTTTAATTATTCCATATTATTAGGTGCCATACCGGACGACTGGAGAGGGTCCATCTTATTCCCAATATTCAAAAAAGGTGATAGACAGCTGCCTCAGAACTATCGACTACTCGCCCTGCTGGCAGGGACTGGTAAAGTGTTTTCTAAGACCCTACTCCCTAAACTGCAGTCTCATGCTGATGATAACAACCTACTTCATTGTACACAGGGCGGCTTTCGTGCTGAAGCCTCAACAATTGACCAATGCTTCGCCCTAACTTATATTATCGATAAATACGTCAAGTGCAAAAGAACCCCTTTGTATTTGGCGTTCATCGACTTTTCCCAGGCATTTGATCTGGTTAATAGATCCATTCTGCTGCAGGAACTCCAAAAAGGTGGTTTTGACCAGGGACTTATTGGGATGATATACCTGCTCCACTCAAACACCTGGGTGCGAGTGAGGTACAACATTGGAGGTGAACTCTCAGGAAAAGTATCTACCACCAGGGGCCTAAAACAGGGGTGCGTGCTGGCCCCACTTTTGTTTAATATCTATGTGGCTGACCTGCACGCATCCCTGTCAACTGGTATCTCTCCCAAAGTTGGGTCCCTCCCTATTAATAGTCTGATGTTCGCGGACGATACCGTCTTGCTGGACCTCACACCCAGTGGCTTACAGTCCAAGCTCCTGGCTCTATCCGCCTATTGCACTGCTAAAGAAATTAAGATCAACACCAGTAAGACAAAGATTATGAAGTTCGGCACGAATAGGGTTAAAAGCTTTAAGTGGTCATTGGGCGACCAAAACATCGAAGTCGTCAATGAATACCCTTATTTAGGGCTAAAAATCGACGACAATCTCAACTGGATAGCACAAAAAAAGGCAGTTACTAACAAGGGTCGAGCTATTGCTATTGCAATATCTGCCATGTGGAAATCGGGCCAGATCTCCTCTATACGCACGCTCAAACTAATTAAAACTGCCAAGTTTGACAGCGCAGTTCTATACGGTAGTGAGATATGGGGCCCCTATCTTATCCCTGCACTAAAAATAATTGATGGTACTGCCTGGCGCATCTGTCTTAACCTCCCCAGATCTACTCCCTTGGTAGGCATAACTATGGAAATGGGAGTCCACCAACTGATCGACCTTATGTGGTCCCGCTTTATTAATTTCTGTCGGAGGTTAAAATTTTCATCCTACAATTACATCGCTAAAATTTGTTATGAGGAAGGAATGTCCTCTGCATTACCAATAAAATTTAAATCTGATTTAATGTCATGCTTAAAAGTTTATAATGTTTGGGTTGCATTCAATCAACATCCCAGATCTCTAGGGTTCTCAAAACACAGGATGTCCGAAATTGTTCTCTTAAACGCCTTTTCACGGTCCTGGATCGAACTTAGTTCTTATTCAACCTTGTTAATTTGGCAGATTTATAAAACTCATGTGGCCTTGGCCCCCTATCTTACCCTAAATATGTCGGCATATGCCACACGTCTTCTAATGAAAATGCGATTGGGGGTCCTCCCACTAAACTCCTATCTGATGGCTAGGGATAATGTGGAGCGACATGAGCGATGGTGCTCCTACTGCCCGGGGCTTATTGATGATCTTGAGCACTTTCTTTTTCATTGTACGCTCCACACTACCATCCGTAAGCGATGGCTAGGGGACCATGTATCAACAACTAATAGTAAGCATGCATTGCATGAAAACATTACTAATGTTATGATGGAACAGGATGCCGGCAAACTTGCCAGATTAGTTACATTTATTTCTCTTGCATGCAAAGAGCGGAACCAATTTGTATGAATTATTTATTTTTATGTATTTTAATTGGTACTGGATGGTTAACCATACATTTTAATTCCGTTGTTTTTATTATTTTTACAATCTGTTTTGTGAAACGGTAAATATTCCCATATGACTGGAGACAGCCGGGGTCTATTTACTGTATTTTGCTGTGGCTTTTCCTCTATTGTGTCTATTTAGTATATTTCCCCTACTTATGTACTATTACTGTGTTGTTTTGTATTACACTTATGAATAAATTTACTTACTTACTTACTTACTTACTTACTCTACCCTAGTTCTTCTTACTTTCCAGTGAAGAAGGCTAATCTGGATAGCCCTAGATACCAGGGTCCAAGTACGGAAGGTGGTTTTTCTAACCTTCCAGTCCTACCATTCCATCGTACTAAAATCTTACCCGACAATCCTAGGCATTCTAATCATCCTCCATATAATGGTGCTCCAACTTTTTTTCCTCCAAACCCAGCTATCATGTCCTATAACAGATTTGAAGCCCTGGCGGGGCTGGAAGAGCTTGACTGACTAAAAAATTCTTCCCAATGTTCCGTAGTAGATCTTACCACCATGGAAGTCAAGTTACCTTCTGGTGATTTCCCACCTGTGGTTTTTCCGCAGGAGATTTATCCCCCGCCATTGGTAAACATCTCTGGTAGAACTATAGGCTTTGACGGGCCCCAGGTTGGGCGAGTGGCCAAACAACAGTCCTGGCTGAATAAGTCCCATTCTGTCAAGATTTTATCTTGGAATATAGCCGGGTGTGCCACCGGACCCCAGCGAGATAAGCTTCTTGCTTTGGACACGGCGCCCGACATTATTTGCCTGCAGGAAACTTGGGCTTTAGACCCTTTTTTTTGGGAGGGGTATTGTGGCTTTTTTGTCAATGCAATTGCTTCTTCGTCAGGCCGGGCCCAGGGTGGTCTTGCTATTTTAGTTAAAAATACACTACAGGTTCAAGCTGAATCAACTTCTCTAAACTCCCCCGGGCTTCAGTTGGTCCGTTTGAAGTTCGACCAGGCCTATTTGAATATTTTTAATATTTATGTACGTCCATGGGTTGATGATTTTTCCCTTCTATTAGATAAGGTGTCCACTGTGTTATCCACACCCCCGGGCTTCTTGCCTAGTACACTGCAACTCCACTTACTCATCGGGGATTTTAATGCTAAGGTGGGTATGGCCCTAATGAACAAACACGATGAGACACAAGATGACGTTTGGGGGATAGGCCCATTTTTCGGGTCTCTCAAACGTTCTGATAAATCTGGTGTTGAATTGTTTAACTTTTTGGAGGCTAATGGCCTACGTATTCTTAATGGCCGCTTCCCCTCCGATAGCCCCGCCAGACCAACGCACACAGGCCCGAAAGGCTGTTCACTCATAGATTATATGGCCTTAAATGGGGAAGTTTGGGACTTTATAGACAAGTTCCAGGTGTTAGACCATCCTTGTAGTGACCACTTCCCCTTGCAAGTGACATTAAAGTTTGATTTGGGGTTAATTGAACCTGAATCCGTTACCCCAGCAGGTTCTGCTGAGGTGATCCGTAACAGGCAGAGAATTAGTTGGGAATCCGTGGTCCTTTCTGATAAGGTAGATTCTTTTTTCTTGGACCATATTGGTATTTTAAGCAGGATTACGTTGAATGATCTTCCTTTAGAGAGACTAGAGCTAGTCCATGAATTTCTGAGTAGTCTTGGGTTAACTCTTTCCTGGTGTGGCAAGGATTCGAGAATCCCTTCTAATAATAAAAAGCAGCCTGCCTGGTTTGACACGACTTGTCGACTTGCCCAACTAAAACTCCACCAGGCTCTTGCTTTGAGACCCTATGATCGTCCAGCAATTTGTCTGGCCAGGTCTAACTATAAATCATCTATAAAACAAGCAAAAGCCTCTCTGGAGAGATTGTTTTGGGACAAACTCTCCCTATATGCCTCTAGTCTAGACCCAAAACCTTTTTGGAAACTTTTAAATCTGAAGCTTAGGGGCACTAATTTTTACAGAATTGAGAGCCCTGCTGTACTACCAAGGGCCTGGGTGGATCATTTTTCCCAGGTATACTCAGTGGCTCAAGGCAGCTCTATGGAACAGAGTGTTTCTTATACTTTGGGCTTTGACCAGACTCTTCCCCAACTGACTTTTACCATCTCTCAAGTGGAAGTCGCTATTAATCGTTTAAAACCCGGTAAAGCCCCTGGTAAAGATAAAATTCCTTCTGACACTTTCCTGGCCTACAAAGATTTTTGGGTTCCTTTTATTTTTGGTTATTTTAATGACATATTGGCAACTAATCAAATCCCGGCCCATTGGAAAATCTCCCAAATATGTCCTATTTTTAAAAAAGGAGACAGAGCCCTGCCTGTAAACTATAGGCCCATCTCTTTAATATGTATTTTATGTAAACTTTTTTGTTCTATTTTGGCTGATATTTTGAACTCTTGGACCATTCGGTTGGGTTTAATATCCCCTCTCCAACTGGGATTTCAGGAGAAAGTGGGGGCGAGGGAGCAATGTTTTAATCTTTTTATGTTGACTTCCAAGTATGTGTTGCGGGGAGAGCGAGTCTATGCAGCTTTCATGGACCTTCGCATGGCCTTCGACTGCGTCGACCGTTCTATTCTCTGGACTTTATTGCTAGAGAGTGGTGTTCCGCCCTCCCTGATTCATATATTGGTCTTACTCCATGAGGACCTGCTGGGAGAGGTCCTGTTTGACGCTGGCAAATTTGTAACTACCCAATTCCACATAGCTCGGGGCGTTCGTCAAGGATGCACCCTCGCCCCCCTTTTGTTTAATATTTATATAAACCCAGTTTTTTCCCAGTTGGAGGCAGAGTCATCGGATGTACCCGCAGTTAGCGGGCGGCGGGTTCCTGCTCTTATGTATGCCGATGATTGTGTTTTATTAGCTAGGACTCCCGCAGCCCTTGTCAAACTCCTGGGTGCCTACACTCGCGCAACTAGCGCTTTAAAGCTTGAAGTAAACATTGCCAAATCAAAGGTCTTAATCTTTGGGAGAGATATGAGAAACCAAAAAAATTATACTTATTATGTAAATAATCAAGCACTTGAGGTGGTACCCAGTTTTGAGTATCTCGGGTGTACTTTTCAGCCAAACTTAAAATGGGACAAAATGCGATCTAAAACTATTCTTAAAATGAGGTCTGTTCTAAACCCCTTGGTAAGGATATTTCATGCTGCTCCCTATAACATGTTTTGTGAGGCACAGAAGGTCTTTAATGCAAAAGTAATAGGGATTGCCAGGTACATGTCAGAAATTTGGGGTTATACTGACACTACGGAGCTTGTTCGCACAGAGAGGCTATTTTATAAACGTCTTTTTAACCTCCCCAACTGTATCCCCAATGCTATGTTACCCATGGAATGCTGCTATGTACCGGCCGATGTATTTTTAAATTTTAACCCATTAAGTTTCTTTTTTTCTATATGTGCCCGCCCAGAGAATGACCTTACAAGACGTGTCTTGGTGGACGGGGTTGGGCACTCAACCGCCCCTAGGAATAACTGGTTACAATATGTGTACAAGCTTGCTAGGTCATTGAATGTTGATCCTTTGCACTGTCTAGTTACTCCCTTAACAAGTTCACAGATCACTCCCATCAGACAGGCTTGGGCTGATTCTAAGATGGGTCTTTTAAATAATAACCTGACCAATAACCACCTGTTAGCTGGATACAGCCTTTTTCAGCCTAATGCTGTTCCACTGTATTTATCTCTTCCAGTTCCCCCATCTATATTATCACTTCTGGTTAAATTTAGACTGGGCATATTGGCCCCTGCCTCTAGTCCCCGATTTCTGTTTAACCATGATTATCAGTCCGCCCCTGGTTGCGCTTGCGGAGCCCCAATCGAAGACTTAAGTCATCTGTTAATCTTTTGCCCCCTCTATCTCGACTCAAGAAAACGATATTTACTACCCCTATTGAAAGCTCTGGACTATAACCAGGTGCAACCTTGTATTTTTTTTCTTAGGTCACTTGGAGATATTTTAACAGTACATTGTTTACAGGAATATTTGAAGGGGGTGGTTTGGGCCCGCCGACGGATAGGAGCGCTACCTCTGTAAAATTGTTGCACTTACGTTTTGCTGTTTTTAAGTGTATTTAACCTGTATGTGCTTTTTATTTTAAATTGTGTATCAATTCCAATGATTGTTTGCTTGATGTTTTTCATATTTTTCTATGAGGATTGCCTATGTATTTTAGATGTTTTTTACAGTATTGGGATACTTGTGACTTGTGGTTGTTATTAAGTTGTATGCTGATTTGTAATGTATTATGAAATGTTAAAATGTACTTTGTGGATTTTTCATCCGAATAAAGTTATTTATCTATCTATCTATCCACCTTGGGCACTGTGTTGGTCGCAGGCACCTGCGTCCCCTGAGGGAAAAGGTGCAGGCAATCGATGATTGGCCTCGTCCTACCACACAGAGAGATGTCCGTGCTTTTTTGGGGACTGCCGGTTATTACCGCAGTTTTGTGCCTTCATACAGCAACATCGCAGCGCCTCTGACAGGGCTGCTGGTAAAGAAAGCCCCATGGAAAGTGGAATGGACAGAGAAGTGTCAAAAGGCCTTTGTCACTCTCAAGGCCATCCTGTGTGATGAGGCTGTGCTTACTAGCCCTGATCCACGTAAGACCTACTACGTGCAGAATGATGCATCTGATGTAGGCACTGAAGTAGTCCTCAGGCAAAGATGCGATGAGGGTGGAGACAGGCCCATAGCATACCTGTCTCAGAAGTTACTTGCCAGGGAACATCGATGGTCGGTTGCTGAGAGGGAGTGTCTTGTGGTGGTCTGGGCACTGAAGAAACTGCAGCCATATTTGTATGGAGTTCCCTTCATTGTCCAGACTGACCACAACCCTCTCACCTTCCTACATTCCCTGGGAGATGCTTCAGG
>JAUEJH010018851.1:0-10398 GCA_032275315.1 Desmognathus intermedius
GCAAAGCATTGCAACTCAATACAAATAATGCTGTCAGAAGTGCGCAAGGGGAAAACAAGACCTGAAACCAGGCTACCTAGCATGAGACAAGTTTCAACAGGCCAAAATAGGACAAATCCTAACAGTGCATTACAGATTCTAAAAAAGAAAATGTTACGAACCTTACAGTTTAATGTTATCTTATGCAAGCTCACCTGTGAGGCTTACAAGCCTCGCGGGTGAAATTGCTTATGAAAACATTTAACCGGGAGGCATATCATTTTCTCTATGTACAAGCTGTAATGTGCTCGCTGCAGCAGCAGTAGTGAGCACATTACAGCTTGGGCATAGAAAATGTTACAAACCTTGTGGTTTAATGTTTTCATATGCAAATTTACCCTCCAGGCTTACAAGTCTCGTGGGTGAATTTGCATATGAAAACACTAACCCATGATAGCGAGCTGCCCAAACCCACTAATGTTTAATTAGTAACTTGTGGCCCTTAAAAACCATCTGTTTCAGCAACCTGATTGGCTGAACAGGGGGCTCTAATCTCCAGTGGAGCCCTCTCACCACATTTCTGATAGAATGACAGTATAGCTGTCATTCCATGTAGTGAACACCAATCACCATGAACATTCGGGCCTGAACACTTCATCAAGCCACAGGGTCACACAGTGATATTTGACAGCTCTGCCTACTCAGCACATTTTTTTCTCCACTCGACCCAAGGATTGGAATTGTAACGGGGTCTGATGTTTTGAAGGAACTTGCTGCACCATCTGCAGCCATGAGACAGTGTGTGCTGCAGTTCCCTTATTTACCTTATCATTAAAACTTCCAATATGGACGGCTTTAACCATAACAGCTTCTCTTAAGTAAATGATAACACAATGGATGTTTATCCTGGGCTCCATTTTCACAAAAAGTGTGCTGCTTGAGAGAGCTACCGATGGTCACAGGTAAAGCTTCAATGAATCTCAAGTCAATTAAAGGAACTGCAGTTGTAAGCCCTGGTGATCCCAAATGACACCACTGCTGATATTTAACATTTCCTTCCCATGTGGCTCGCAATGCACAGTGCCGCACATCACATCTGTGAATGCCATTTACTCACAAGTCTCTGTAGCAGGTGCTGAAAACTGTTATGCTATATTTGCATGTTATCACAAAATCGAGTTGCTAATAGCTTTAGCGACGTGGGGGCTGGTCGTTACCTCGGGTTAGTGTCCCTCCCTCACATAGTGCCCGGGCTAAAGATGAGGGCACTAACTTGGCTTGGGCCACCAACCACAACAGTGACCTGTCCCCAGGTCAATAATACTTAAATAGCCGTTGAGTGATTAGTGCCCTTCTCTGTACATCTAATGGATACACATATTTTACAAGTTTCCCCAAAAGAAAAACACCCAGATTCCAAGGGAATGTAACCCACAATATCTTGCCAAAAGCAACATTAAATTTTAGCCCAACATGATGAAATTCTGGGGTACTGCACCACATATGAAGGAATGTTCTCTCACCACCAGCATATGGTCGAATTACTTACTCCCCATTCTATGTGGTGTCAAATGCCATGGATGCAATAGTTGATATGCCCACTCAGTCCTTTTAATACAAATAGATGTCTTGGAGCACTGTTTACAAATATGTTCCCATTCCTCTGTGGTCAATAACAATTATCAAAACATGACACTACATCAACTATCCCCTCATTAGTTGTTATGTGTTACCTTCGGTTTTACCTCTCATAACAATACATTTTTTGCTGTGCATTATTGCTGCACTTAAACCAAACATCAGGCTGGATCTGCCTGTGTCAATAACAGCAGTAGGAAATGTACTGGTTTAACAAATTAATAGTTCACAATCTTAAAACAACATACATTAAACATTTTTGACATTATAAGTTGACTGTGTGAGCAGAGCAGCCTTACATATTTTCTTTGCAACTCAAGTGTTTACTAGCAATTTACAATTTAGAATAGAAGAGTATTAAAAACAAAGCTGCAGAAATCAACACCCTTATCAGCAACTCTTAAAAAATAAAATGTAAAAAACCACTAATGACCATGAAAGGTCATGTGATATTTCCGCAACAGCTTTGGAGAGGTCCAGAGAGTGAGAGGGGCAGAAATGAGAAAAGACAGATCATTGTCAGAAACTCCAGGTCAATTCTCATCTCTCCACTCAGGGATCCAGCTAAGTGGCTTCGCAGCCATTGTTAATCAGTTAAATACTCCAAGAAATAAAAATACTCCCAATATAAACTGTGATGCTCCTTGCTTCAGACTGTACTGTCCCATTGATTCCTGTGGATCAGTGGGATCAATAGTTCAGTACAACAAGCAGGGACCTATTATTGCTATTTTAATATCAGAATGTGGTTAAAAATAAATCTCTTCATGTATGTGAGTTACTCAAGAAAGTCTAAAAGCAAATGTATTCATGTAGGTGAGTTACTAGATGCAAAAAAAATAGTTTGCAGCAAAATATCTGAGTTTTAAAATCCAAAAATATTTGTACTCATCTAAAAATACCCCACCCGGGCATAAGAATTGCTCTTTTTTCTGCCTAGAAATCATTTTATTCCAAAAGTTGGAAGTAAAATACTTCCACTTCCCAATCTGTTCTGGAGCCCTGTCTCAATTCCAATGAGAAATCAATGACTTTGATTTTGCTTTTGGTTCACAAAAACCATTTTACCATGTACACAGGTAAGTGCTATGCGAGGCATCCTCGCACCCGATAACCTCTGCGTAGTTTGTGCCATCTGTAACCTTCAAATAAATAAATACACTCACATATCAATGTTTTATATGCCTCAGTACTACATAACATGCCTTGTAGACTTCATTCAACATAGATAATAGCTGTCAGAATTCAGATGAGTGATTAGCTGAAAAGGGGCGGAGCTCTGCAAGCAAAATCTTGACAAAATGTTCATGCATAAAATGAAATCTGCATGAAAATGTAAAACATGCGGATTTACAGCATTCTGAAATGCAGACTCATTATGAAATGCAGACTCATTATGACATGTCAAGCTGTGCATTTGTCATGGCATGACAAATGTACATCTTGACATGTCAGCATATGTCCGCATGTGCGTTCTATGGATGTTCCCAATTTAAAACGTGCACATGAGTTGAAAATGGCCATATGTGAGTGATGTGTCTTAGAGAAATAAGTTATGTTTAATAACATTAATGACCCAAATCACAGGGCTGCAATTGAAGTCATGACAAGGCAATGTTGGTGGAATATTTGTATTACTACCTGCAAAATGTGCATAGAACATAAAAATGGTACCATGTCCAATGCAAAGTAAAAGAATGTAGTTTCTTGTTCTGCAGTCTGTATATGTACCTGACACTCATTCATTTGAGGGTTCTACAGAAGTGTAAGAACTAAAATGCTATACAAATATACCGATGTTGGACATGAATAAAAGCATTCAGAATTCAACAAAGTTGAATATAAAAATGAGTGTATCTGATTGTAGGTGGATTGACCATTTGAGTACAAATCTTGACATACTTATGTCAACAACAATGCAGAATGCAATGTGTGCCACCTAGCAACATTCACAATGGAAGACATGTGATACGGTTGACGTAAATGTGTCATACGCCACTTTTTCTAAATGTAATGTTATCACACATCTTCTGCACACAGGTATGGCCCAGGCTCCAAGTCGGCAGAAGCTCCCATCACAACAGCAGCCACTCCCATCAC
The DNA here is from genome assembly GCA_032275315.1 of Desmognathus intermedius. Classification (NCBI taxonomy): domain Eukaryota; kingdom Metazoa; phylum Chordata; class Amphibia; order Caudata; family Plethodontidae; genus Desmognathus; species Desmognathus intermedius. The sequence goes on from JAUEJH010018851.1 coordinate 3,718, forward strand.
CACCACCTGAGAAACACCAGCAGCTGCCACCAACTTCTCCTAACATATCACTCCAGCTGCCACCATCAATTCCAGAAGCCCCGCTGCCAGCTGAGACACTACAGCAAGCCCCCGCAGCACCAGACAACACTGCTTCTCTAGCAAACAAGCAAGCTGCAACTGTAATGCGCACAGGACGGGCAAGGGTCAAGCCTGGCAGAGGACATAAAATAATAAGCACCTAAAAAGGCTGCCATTGGGGTATTAACTTGTTGTGGGTTAGGGTGGGTGGTAGGATGGAGGCAGCTATGCATATTTGGGGGGTATAGTTGTGGGTTAGGGTGGGAGGTAGGATGGAGGCAGCTATGCATATTTGGGGGTTTAGTTCTGGGTTAGGGTGGGAGGTAGGATGAGGCAGTCATGCATTTTTGTGGGGTTTTGTTGTGGGTTAGGGTGGGAGGTAGGATGGAGACAGTTATGCATATTTGGGGTTTAGTTGTGGGTTAAGGTGGGAGGTAGGATGGAGGCAGTCATGCATATTCGGGGTTTTTTATTGTGTGTTAGGGTGGGAGGTAGGAAGGAGATAGTTATGCATATTTGGGGTTTAGTTGTGGGTTAGGGTGGGAGGTAGGATGGAGGCAGTCATGCATTTTGGGGGATTTTGTTGTGGGTTAGGGTGGGAGGTAGGATGGAGGCAGTTATGCATATTTGGGGTTTTTTGTTGTGGGTTAGGGTGGGAGGTAGGATGAAGGCAGCTATGCATATTCGGGGGTTTTGTTGTGGGTTAGGGTGGGAGGTAGGATGGAGGCAGTTATGCATATTTGGGAGGTTTTGTTGTGGGTTAGGGTGGGAGGTAGGATGAAGGCAGCTATGCATATTTGGGGGTTTAGTTGTGGGTTAGGGTGGGAGGTAGGATGGAGGCAGTCATGAATTTTTGTGGGGTTTTGTTGTGGGTTAGGGTGGGAGGTAGGATGGAGGCAGCTATGCATATTCGGGGGTTTAGTTGTGGGTTAGGGTGGGAGGTAGGATGAAGGGAGTCATGCATTTTTGTGTGGGTTTGCTGTGGGTTAGGGTGGGAGGTAGGATGGAGACAGTTATGCATCTTTGGGGTTTAGGTGTGGGTTAGGGTGGGAGGTAGGATGGAGGCAGTCATGCATTTTGGGGGTTTAGTTGTGGGTTAGGGTGGGAGGTAGGATGGAAGCAGTTATGCATGTTGGGGGTTTTATTGCGAGTGAGGAAAGGAGGTAGAATTGAGGCAGTTATGCATGTTGGGGGTTTTGTTGCCGACTCTGGCAGGTCCCACTCCTCTCTCGGATGCTATTTTCTGGCCAGAGCTCCCTGCATCGGCGACTGCACCAGCAGCCTGACCGTGACCCGCATCACCTTGGCCGGCAAGCAGCATGTATGGACCCACAGCACCACTAGTCTCATTTTGGCCCTTGTGGGGTGGTTAGCAAGGACAGCAGCCATGGTTCCAAACAAAGGATCCACATAGTAAACAAGAAACACAGCAAGAACATCATACAACATGCCAATGCGGCAAAGACCACAAGAAATGCACAGGAGGAGAAGTTTTTGGTGGGGTGCGCATGACCCCACAGCACCATCAGGCTCATGTTTGCCCTTTGTGGGTGGTCAGCAGGGACAGCAGCCATGGTTGACAAACAAAGGATCTGCATGGAAAATGAGGAGCACAGCAAGAACATCATACAGCATGCCAATGCTGCAAAGACCATGAGAAACGCACAGGAGGAGAAGTCTTTTGTGGGGCCCTGGCTATCGGTGTTGTTCATCTTTGTGGTCTGTGGGTCAGCTATTTTCCAGAATATCCAGTGTCTGGATGGGCAAGTGAAGAAGCTTATTTGACAAAAGAGTTTTCCTTTCTCCTGTGAAAATAACCTGAAATGTAATTGAAGATGTTTGCCATTCAAAAGAAGTCTCAAACAATTCCTGCTTGCAAGTGATGAAGCAGAATCAACCTCACATGGCCCAAGACATCCCGGGCCCCCTTACAGCCAATGATCGACGGAGCTGGCGGTGCTGGTAACCACTTTTCCTTCCAAGCAAGGCAAGCATTAGAAAAGCAAGACTGCCCATAGAATACAAAGCTTAAATCACAGCAATCTAGGCCAATGGCCTCTTCTGTTCAATCTCAAGGGACAGGGCAGCAAGGGACTGACAGAAGACTATGTTGGGGAGAGTCCTCCCCACCTCTGCCCCCGAGAAACAACTCGACACTGATTCAGAGAGCGGCAGCCAACAAACTTAGGCTTCAAAGGATCTTAGCCTATGAGATATACTGACTCAGGGCAAGGCGAGAGCCCTCGGTTGAACACCAACTTTGGACAGGACGATCAGCTGCCTCAGTGCCCAGGATTTCCTGTCACTTGCTATTTTAAACCTATAGATTTTTTTTCTTTTCTTTCTCTTCTTTCCACTTTTTTTTTCTTTCTTCTCAGGACGATCAGCTGCCTCAGTGACCAGGATTTCCTGTCACTTGCTATTTTAAACCGATAGATTTTTTTTCTTTTCTTTCTCTTCTTGCTTCTCAGGACGATCAGCTGCCTCAGTGACCAGGATTTCCTGACACTTGCTATTTTAAACCTATAGATTTTTTTTCTTCTGTTCTTTCCACTTTCTTTTCTTTCTTCTCCTTTCAATGCGGTTTAAAGCCATGAAAGGCCTAATCGCTATGTAAAATGTTAATTCATAAATAAATAAACCTGGTTTATAAACTTAATTCTGTTTTCTGGCTGGCTCCAAAATGGCTCACTGCATGGTCTCTTGACTTCAAACATGGCCTCCTTCATACAACTCATTCCAGGTGTCTTCACAAGTCATTCCAAGTTTTTTATTCATTACCACAGTGCCTTGAAAAGCACCATATGCATATTGCAATAAAAGGTTGCCTGCAGCCGTGGAACTAGTTCTACAATGAAATATAAATTCATGTTTTATGTGGATCGATCATATTCTGTATGCAATGTATTGGAATTTAAATCTGTTCTATCTAGGCCATTCTTTGTGTATTCCATATATGTACTTTAATATATAAAGTGAATTGGTTTATTTGTTACAAAAGAAAACTTAAAGGATTCATTCTTTTTAAGAAGAATGGGCGTTTATATCTCCCTACTAAGGGCCTGCTTCACAAACAGCAGTTTTTTTACTAGACTTTTGTTGTTTCCCATTGAAGTCAATGGGAAATATCAAACGTAACTGCTTTGTGAATCAGGCCCTAAGTACAATACAGTCACAAGTTTTGGCTGAATTGGTTGTGCCATAATGTGCTATGTTGTGTTGCTTGTGTGGAAGAACAGATGCGTCTTCGACTATTCCAAGCTGTAACATACTGCTTAAAAACAAGCCTTTTAAAAGGAGTGCTGTCGGAAATAATGGTTAAATAAAACAAATGTTTCTTGGATTTTTAATCACCAGAGCACTTAAAATGCTTGTGTTTTTGTAATGTCTTTTTTGGCTGCATGTTAATATTTGGGGGCAGTGGTAAGTGACTTGATAGAACTGTTTTACTGTGACTCCCCAAGTGATGAGATAAAGCGGTCTGAAGTACCGAAGATGGCACATTTTAACAAAAATAAAACCTTCCCACATACTGTTAAAAATACAAAACAAAACATTACTTCTATTAATAACTCTGTCCCTAGTGGCAGTTATCCTGCCTCACATTTATTTTAGTTTGAAATCCTTGCCCAGTAATTCTGAAAAATGATTATCCCTTGATAGTGGCTTTAATATGTCTGCTATCAACGCTAGCCTCTGTATCCAAGCAGTCTATACGACCGGCATCCTCAGATAATACCTCACGTGGCTAGTGTAAATAAACACTACTGCTACAGAAAACAGTACTAAAGTCACAAATTGCTGCAATGACCAACATGGCGGATGCGATAAGTAAAATCAATAAGTTGATCAAGGGGCAGAAAAGGGTAATAGAAAATCTAGGTACCTTGCTCTTTGACACTCGCCCAAACACTAACACTCACTTTTTTCAACTCTGACAAATGGCATCTGGCCAAAATTATGACATTATGGTCATAGACAAAAAAAATACCAAAATTTCCACAACACACAAAACGACCATGCCCCTCTTATGCAAGCACTGAAAGAATGCCAAAAGAGGAATAACGCTATCTGTAAAATTGTCAAGGATGCTGTCAATATGGTGACAGGGTCCAGGAAAATAGTTGATCTTCCCTTTCCACCCACTAAATTAGGACCAGCTTGGCAGGAAATGTTTCCAAAGTTATTTATTATGAACAATGAAATAGAGATTCTTGGAAAACCGTAATGCTTAACTGGGTGAAATGTCCCTACAAGTCCGCTCCCAGATCAGTGCTTGGTGATGCGTTCTTTCAAGCCGTCCACCAATAAGGTGCATGAAGGCGCTCTCTTATTTAAACCTATATTTCATTTAGAAGACGGGTTTCATTGCTATTCATTCAATGTCCTTTTGTCTTTACAATCTTGCAAGGGCATCTCAGAATTATCCTTTTTGGCTAAAGGAATTAATATAAAAATACCTGGTACACCATCGCAACACAGTGAGGATGATGTGCCAGATGCCAATGAGGATGGACTAAAAGGGCTTCCTGTCCATTATAATCAAGAATTTCTTAAATCGCTTGCACAAAATCAAGGTTTATCCTTGAAAAAGGTTACTGCTCATTCAACCCTGACTAGGAGCAAACACAACATGCAAAGTATTTCAGTAAATGTACATCCACCTAGCAATACTAATGATGAATTGGCTCTGATTCTATCCTTATTGATGACGAGTTTAGCTCTGCTGATACTATGGTGGAGCAAGTGCCGCCTCCTACCTCTGTGAAAAGCAGATATATACCACCTTCTTCCTGATGCTGCCCTTGGGAATGGTGACAATCTTAATATTCACCATAAACAAATATGTACCACTGATACCTCGTTATACCCTGCTGTACAGGTTGTTTTAGTATAGCTAATGGATTCATTATAATATCATGGAACTGCTCTGAGTTTTCTCAGGTTGATGATGTTGCAATGTGCCGCTTTTTAAAAAATAAATACATTGTTATACTCCAAAAAACTTGGTCACTAAAACAGCTATTTTTTTATAGGTTTCTGATGGCACATACTTTGGCTATTGAATCCTCCAAAAGCCGTAACTCAGGGGAGTTGCCTGTATGCTTAATCTAAGTTTCGGATGGGACATTGTTCAAAGTTGGTCCCATATGAAGGATGTTAGTCCCATATGTTATGTTATGTTAGCGGGTATTTGTATAGCGCTCGTGTATGACTATCTGTCGCTTATTGGCACTGTCCGTCAACCCCGTGCTCTAAAGGAAAGTACATGTTAGGGTAACAGACAGTTCAACCCACTTGTATCCCGGACCTCTGTCTTACACTAATTGAGGTAATCAGCTGTATCGCTTAGATTACCTTCATCATGGTAGGGGTACTCTGGCTTAGGTGGCGGTTAAACAGTCCAGAGTGGTATATCTATACCTACCCACTACCATAGGATTTTTGCTGTGCCATTTATCTTGTGCTATAGACCCGCAAGATCGGGGGGAAGAGTGCCTCAGTCAGCGCTAGGGTTCGGTAATTAGTAAGGTTGCTATAACCACCCACCACCCTTTTTCCTCCCCACCTCTTGGAGGACTCGTCTACGGCAGAGGGAGATAGCTTTCCAGGCAGAGAGAACAGGAGAACCGCCAGTCACCCGCCATAGTACCGCAGGCCGGGGGACTTTATCCCACTCATCCGCCGGCCGATGGAACACGACCGCTTCTCCCCCATAAATTCCTCCCTCCTCCCCAGAGAGTTAATAACTTTGTGAGAACACTCAACCTCCACTAGGTGTAAGACCTCCTTGCGGTACACTCACCTTTTTGGCGATCTTATCCCCCCCAACTCTCACATCCGGGATAGCTGTAAGCAAATGGTTAGGCATCCTACATCCTTCCTACATGTTCCTAGCAGGTTTATTAAGTGCATTAAGTGCTGTACTAGTTAGATGACTGGGAGCATGTGTTCTATTGTTAAAAAGATTTACGAGAACTAGAGGAACTTTCTTTTATTGGCTAAGTATTTGCTGATTGTATTTCTTCCCTGCCTAGTGGGGCATTGCCGGTTTTAGAATGTTCCATTGTCCTTGTCATCTTGGTCTGTACCAGTCTCATTAGGATAGGTTCAACCCTCTGATGCTTCGTAAACGCAGAGAACTGCTTGGCATACATGTCATCAGGTTTACATGCGCTCATAACTGCCGCCCCCTAAACAATTCTTTTTACCTGTCTCTTAAGAAACCCCAGTATATGTACCATAGTACACTGGATCAGTCCAAGGTTATGAGAGTTAGCATGTGAGCACCCGATACCCATTTGTGTAACATTCATTTTAATCTAGGTCACATAGTCATTGTAAATGTGATCAGTAACATGTGGAAAATGAAGTTCCCTGAGTAACAGTGAGAAACATTTACATGCACACTGGTAAACACTCATCTACCCTTAGAGTGTTTTCTTGGAAAAAGGTTGACATATTCTGGAACTGCTGCAGGAAAGTACCCTCCTGCCTTCACAGATGGTGTGAACTGTACTACATTTTGTATGACAAATTCCAACTACGTCTGGTACTACTGCCCTGCTAGCAGAGTCATTTAATCTGTTCTTGCTCTCTAGATGCATGAAGGCTTGCACT
>JAUEJH010019956.1:0-10385 GCA_032275315.1 Desmognathus intermedius
AAGCACTGAAAACCTGTATTATTAAACAGCTTTAAAACAAAAAACAAGGAGAATTGCATTCAGGCGACTAAGAACACTTCAAAGAAAAAATAAAAGTGGTGGACTGAACTGTCCCTTTAATCGGAGAGTTTAATCATCCATCTGAAAAAGAGACCCATCATGTGTGCTTGACACCTGAGTGCAAGTTTCTGGGGGCATAAACACATGCTTGGCTAACTGCATCATAAACCACAGATCAACTTCATGTGTAATTATTAATACCAGTTTACCTTTGTATATGCTTCTTCCCCATATATATATGGTATAGATACCAGGCCATATCCTTCTTCATGTTCAAACCAACTGTAAACACAGTAATATGCAGACCATATACCCACCAATGCATTTACAACAGGTTTTATTCACTTTCCATGGTTGAAACCATTTGGAATGCAAATTGATGCCAACTTTGCTGAATCGGTGTGCATTTCACAAAGCGCCATGATGTTAGTAATAAAGCAGGCGCTGTAAATGTCATCACAGACGGGTAGGTGGCTTCCCATACATGTGCATATCATAGATGAATGCACATTCACACAGAGGAATCGCTCTACAATCTGCAAACATGCTCCTGCGCGAATGCGCATGCGCTGTCTGACCGATTAACTTACAAATCGGGGCACAAGTTGATGCCTGCATAGCAATGCACACTTGCAGGGAAGGTGCAAAGGCACAATGGTGTGTGCATTTGTGAATGCACAAAGAACTGAATAATATGGAAAAAAAACAGCCTACAGCGGTGATATTGCAATAAGGTGTGAGAATGGGTCCCCATATAACAGTTGACACACATTATTCTATAGATGGCATTACCCTGGTAAGGGCTTTGTTCCACAGAGAAAGAGTACTTGTATGACATATAAGATACATCATGCATGTTTAATCGGTTAAAAGACAAATAATTACAATATTCAAGCATAAAAGGTCCCTACACCCCCCAAAAGATGACAACAAACAGGGTTGTATGAGAGTACACCACCCCAACCCACCACTCCCCAAACCTCAACAAAAAATGGGAAGTAACATTGGTTATTACATACAGGAGGTCACTTTTGGCGGTTGTGTTCGCTTTGCCCTTGTTCTGCGGGAAGTCCATTGTTTTGACCAGGCGAGCCACCTACTCAACACTGGCGCAAATATATTTCAGCATTTATTTGAACATGTAATTTGCCCATTTTTTTTTAATTGGCACCATCTCTGTAATGCTCACATTTTTTTGGAGCTGCTTCCTGGCAGCGCCCTCTTGCATTTGTAATTTGTGGTTTCTGCCCCCTCGGCTCTTCCTGCGATTTGCACGATTTTGTGATTTCACCAAAAGAGATGTTCCTGTTTATTTCTGAGATGCACTTTTTGCTCATTTGCATGTTTGTGAAGGATTCAGACAGGCTTTCGACCCAGTCGGGGTACAGAGACCGCCGTTTTGGACATTTGGGAGCATATGTTTGTCACCTAATTAAGCCCACAACGCCCTGACGCCCTAGGGTTTGGGCGCTCCACAAATCCCAAATAAATAAAATAAATAAAAAATACGCTAAAGCTGGCGGACCAGGGACACCACTCAGCCTTGATTCTACTGGACTTGTCTGCGGCATTTGACACGGTCGACCATGACATTCTAGCATCACGCATTGAGTCTCTCTGTGGCCTGGGGGGCCCGGTTCTATCTAGGTTTTGGTCATTCTTGTCTGGCCGGGCCAGTCAGGTCAGGTGGGCTGGAGAACAGGTAGACATCGTGGGTGAGCCTTAGGGGGTTTCCCAGGGCACTGCACTTTCTCCTCTCCTGTTTAATGTCTATCTCCGCCCTCTTATCAGTCTGAGTCACTGCTACGGTCTAATTTTTCAAATATTCGCAGATGACACTCAGCTTCTATTAGCTTTCCACCCCAGCACACCGGATCGGGACAGAGTTGCCAGCTGCCTTGAGGACATCCAGGTGTGGATGGAGCAGAACTGGCTCTGCCTCAATGGCTCTGTAATTCTCACAGATCAAGCGGTAGAAACTTCTGTTTTACCTTTCCCCTGGCCTGTTTCTTATGGTTCTCCTCCCGTTCCAGTTGCCTGTGTATGAACTTGGGTGTCTCCTTCGATAGCCAGTTGGCCTTCGATTCACAAGTCAGTATGGTTATTTCTCGCGGGCATCACAGCTTGGATCGGTAGCGGGTGGTGTTTCCCTGGCTTTCTTTGGAACATCGGGCCATTCTATGTCAGGCTCTTCTTTTGTCCTACATCACTTATTGCTGCTTTGTCTACACTGGCCTGAAGAAATCTCTTCTTTACAAGCTGCAAAAACTTCAAAACAGAGCTATTCGGATGGTTCTGGGCCTAGGACCGTGTGAGCACATCTCTTCTGGGAGGGCTCAGCTTGGCTGGCTAGCTGTTATCAGTCTGCTCCATCTTTGCCAGCTTATTACAGCTTGGAAAATTGTCAACAATTAGTGCCCTGGCTACATGAAAGACTGGCTCCAGGTTCCCATGATCACTTCCCGATCTACCACTCTTCGATCTAACTCCCAGTCGCTTCTACATCAGCCATGTTACCAGAGAGAGAGAAAAGGAGGACGTACCATCCAGGTTGTAATTCCGAGATGTTGGAACGCCCTGCCTCTCCATATTCGTGCTATCAGGAGCTTCCCCGTCTTTAAACGAGCTTGTAAAGCTCATCTGCTTGCTCTCAGTACTTGATGGATTTGAACCAGCCTGTAATTGAACTCCATTCAGTTTTTATGGTTATCTGTTGGTCTTGTCCATTTCCCCCCTCCTCCCTCCTTTGTCCTGAGTTTTATTTCATTGTTTTAGCACTCATAGATAAATCGTTGGTCTGAAGTTTTTTCTACCTATCTATCTACCTACCTACCGATCATCTATCTAGCGACGGAAGTCTGTTAAGGGGTGGTCCGGTGGACGGATCACCATATTGTCCATAGTAGGGCACATAATGTCATTAATATCTAATACATTGTTCTTCATGAACAATTTGAGCCATTTCATCCGTTCAGCATCCACCAGGGGACATTAGGTTAGTAAATGAATAGTGTCATCAACCTGATCAATGCATAAAGTGCAGTTTGCTTGCTCTCTCAGTAGTCTATACCGATGCACCTGGAGAGCTTTAGTAGGGAGAATGTCTAATCTTAGTTTCAGCACAGTCTTAATTATTTGTAAAGGGATCTTCATCGTTAGATAGTGCTCTATTTGGCGGTGGGTTTTTCTCGCCATAAAATTAGATAGCGATGGTAGGTCATTGCAGTGAGAAAAATTCTTTGAGTAATGATACAAAAATACGCGAGGTTTTAAACACACAGGATCAATACTCTTAATTGCTTCAATTAAAGTTTGTGACTCATACCAAAATTCCAAAGATTTCAACAGAGACCCCACATAACTCATATATTTAAATTTGTTATATGCAACACCAGCCTCTTCTAAACAGCTTTTTACCAGAGATTCACCTTCGAAGGTGAGGGTTTTGACAAGAAATCTTAGCAAATGATAGTGAGCTCTAGCAAGCAGTGAAGGCAGATCCAGCTCGATGTTGAGGGCTTCCATAGGGCAAGAGAAGGGCAGACTCAGCATCACCTTCCAGAAATGGCCCTCCCATACCTTCATTCTACTATCTGCGCCATCCATCCAGGACTCACACCCATATAACACGTTGCCCACCCATTTGCTAGAGTAAATATTGATCAAGGGCCCTAAATTGGTAATCGCCAAATTTGTTTTCAATTTATTTAGCCCATGGGTGATACTGGTAGCTTTTCTTTTTATGTTGGAATAGTGGTTGATCCAATCACCCCTAGTGTTATAAGTAACCCCTAGATAGCAAAAATTTTGGACAGATTCAAGTAAACCCGATGGAATGGCCCATTTTATGCTAGTTAGCACTCTTCTACCCACACATAGAATCTTAGATTTGCCAGCGTTAATTGATAAGCCATTTGCTAAGCAGTACTCATTAAACAAATCAATAGATTTCTGAAGGACTTTGGGGGTGAGGTCTAATAGCGCCGTGTCATCTGCATATTTGAGAATAGAGATCGGGAGTCCACCCATCTTGGGTGGTATGATATCAATATGAGACATGAACAATGGGAGATCACTAATAAATTAATTAAATAAAAGGGGGGCCAATATACATCCTTGTTTTAGACCGTGGTTGGTTTTTATTCTTTTGGTTAGTTCCCTATCCGGGCCCCATCGGACTTGTATCCAAGTGTCCGTGTAGAGTAATGCCATGGCCTTTACTAGCCTAGGGTCCACGCCCATTTTCATCAGTTTAGACCATAATCGGTCCCTCGGGATGTTGTCAAAGGCCTTTTGAAGATCTAAAAACGCTATATATAGGGGGTAATTTTTTTGTTTAACATATTTCTCTATTATTAACTTTAGTGTCAAAAGGTGGTTACTAGTAGAGCATCCTGAAACAAAACCAACTTGTGTAATGGGAATAGCCTTCGTTTCAAAACACCACACTTTTAGATCTTCAAATAACAGTTTAGCATATATTTTCCCAGGCGTGTCCAACAGTGCTAATAAACAGTAATTCGCCGGGTCTAAACGAACACCTTTTTTTAAAAAGCGGGAAGAGTGTGGAACCACGCCAAGACTCTGGAATTTCACTAAACATAAAAGAGTATTTAAGAACAGGTTTTAAAATCATTGACCATTTATGCAGAAAAAGTTTAAAACATACTGCAGGAATGGCATCCGGGCCAGGGGCACGTGAAGGGTTCAATTTTCCTATTATAGTCATCAGTTTCTTTTCAGTCACATGCTTAGTGTACCCCATGTCAGGAAATAAAGTGCGAGTGCTACCGTGCCAGTCTTTACAATACAGTTTCACAATAAAGTCTGACCAAACCGTTGCAGGTAGTACAGCGTCTTTTCAGACAGTGTTAGGACAGAAATTGAATGAATTCAGTATTTTCCAGAATTATTTAAGGTTGGTTTTCTCTAAAGCGAGTTGTAGTTCATAACCTTTTTCAACCTTATACTGGGATTTCTTTCTTCTCAATAGCCATTTATATTCAACCTTCATAGCAGCCAAGGAATTTTTCCACGCCGTGGAATAGGGCATGCTAGAGAGAGTCAGTGCCCAGAGTTCATTTCTTTTCCTAATACATTCGTCATCAAACCCTTCATGCTGTCTATCACCAGTCCTAGCCACAGAAAAATTAGATTGAATTAAGAGGTTATTCCTGATTGAGTCCATCTGAAGATTATAGGTCGTAATAGGATCATAAATGCTAAGTAGGTTCAGTTCAAACTGAAGCCCCATGAAACGATCATGGGACAGCCATTTCTCTTCAGTGAACTGGACTCTCACACGGTTTTTAATTTGAATTTGTAATAGTGGAGAAGTCGCTTCCTGAGGATAGTCTCTTGTGTGACCAGGAATGGCTAATTGAAGTGTTAATATAGCGTGGTCACTACTAGGCATGGTCAAGCCTGGAAATTGTGGGTCAGGCCAAGCTCAGGCCGGGCCTGGAGCTGGGCTTGACAATCTCAGGCTTTTGACAAGCCCAAGCCTGGGAAAAAAAATGGGGCCCAGGCAGGCATCTGTTTTGCTGTGAAAGGGAAGCAGCGCCTGAATTTTGCAGTCACAGAGCGAGAGACACAGAGGGAATGATGATAGACCCTCAAGGCATTTAACTGCACAGGAACTTTACAAAGGAAATGCTAAATGCTGTAATAGTGTGGGTGATTGCAGCACCGCTGTGCCGGCTTGGAGACCCCGCCTGGCCACAGAGCTGTGAGACAATGCAGGACTTAAGACCAGGCCAGACACAGACAGCACTGGGAGAAGGTGAGAGGTGCTGCACCCCCTACACATATGCAGATCAAGCGCACTCGATCTGCATATGTGTAAGCAGCCCTGGGGAGAGCACTCTGCCCTGAACTGTAGGTTTCCAGAGATGCCCTAGATTTTATTTCCATTAGAATGCAGTTTCTTTACCAAGCATAAAACATACTCGAACAAAGCACTGACTGATTCCTGAAGTTTTCCACTTAAAGATACTGTATAAGAATGATGAGCAAGCCATTGACCTCCCAGATAAAAGAAAGTGTAGTGCTCTTTTCAGAGCGTCTGTCGGATAGCACAGTGGGTAAAGCCCCACTGCTTTCATCTGAACAGACACCGGTTCAAATCCCGACCTCGCCGCACATGGAAAAAAAAAATAACTAATGCAAAGTATTTCATGACGAGGGCAAGTGGGCTTGGAATTTGAGGCTTGGGTGGTTCCTGAGCCTTCGATCTGAGCCCAAGCCCGCTATAAAAGCCCGACCCGAGGACGGGCCCAGTCAGGCCCGCCCATGACTAGTCACTACCACCAAGCCATGTGTACTCCAAAGATTGAACCCAATCAAAAATACAACTGCTAATAAAGTAATAGTCAGTGAGCAATGTGGAAGTACCACATTTGAATGTATAATCTACCAAAGAGTGACCCGCCGTACGGCCATTGATTATGGCCAATTAAAATGTCAATCATTTTTTTCATGTTAGTAGACACGCCAGGAAGTTGGTAAAAAGGAGGGCAATTAAACAGCGGGATGTGAGAATTAGCAGATTCCTAGTCACTAAATAGGGCTGGGTAAACCAGTCCTAAATTTAGATCGCCCCCACAAATCATTATGTCATTAGGGCACTCCTTCATTAATTTTGTGAACAGCAAATCCACTTCGGCGAAAAATTTCATTGCCCCTTTTCCCTGTAAGAAAGCAGGTCTGAAATACATATTAATTAATAACAAAAACACCCCCCCCAATCCCAGCAGCCTGAACACGGGTGACCAACACACCAGGCAGATCGGCCCACACCTTAATAACCTTCCAATTAACTTTCACATTGATCAAGGTGAGAAGGCCCCCGCGGTTGTGACCCATAGTGGAAGGGGTTGCATACTGATATATTGCACAAAACCCATTAAAATCGGTTGACGCAGTGGCCCATGTTTCTTGTAAAAAAATAAAAGCGTGCTTTTGCAGAAAGTCCCAAACAATGGAGGATTGGATTCTTGGTAGTCCAGCGCAATTCCAACTTGCGCCAAGATGGTTTCCCGGCAGATCAGTTAGATCAAAGGTTAGAATGCCCCAGCAGGGAGTCAGCTAAGTCACTAAGATCTCTCTCAGAAGCGTCTTCTCCAACTGAAGTGATATCCATTGAGGACTCACCGAGATCAAAGTGCATCTTTTGCCTCTTTGATGGAGTTTCTTGAATCAAATTGTGAGTGATGCTATTGCTTCTGCGTTTACGTGTTTTGTGTGGGGTTGAGCAATTGGTCGCATGAGAGCATTAGCAGCTCCCACTTGGCCCGAGAGAGGCAGTGTGGGACATAGTTTAGTTGAAGGTTTCTGCATCAACTCATAACCCTTGCTTATAAAGAATTCCAATTGGTTCCATATCAGGTTTTTAATAAAACAATTCTTAAAAACGATTTTAGTTAAAACTCTCCCACCTGTGATCGAAATATATGAAAAACTTGTTATGTCATGATTGTTGAGATTCCGTAAAAGAGGGTCCATAAAACATAGGTCCAAAAATACTTTTATATTAAAAGAACGATCATTAAAACCATTGTCTTCCCAAAAAATTGGCAAAATGTAAAGTGCTGTGCAAAACGGCTCTTCAAGTTTCTTTCCATTATTAGGGAATGTAGTGGATGAAGAGGCAGGTATAATCTTGGGTGCGGCCAGTTTATCTTGCTTATTTGAGCAGTCTTTTGAAGGTTTGACAGTAGTTGGAATAAAAGGGCCGGCTTTAGGGTTAAGGTACGAGCCTCCATTGAGGGTTGCCCCCCCTATGCTTATTGGGGCGAAGGAGGTTTTGGGTTGGTCCGGGCTCGCAGTGTTATATTTTACCAGAACCGCCGACACCTTTTTGTCGAGAGCTGAGATTAATGATGCCACATGTTGCGACTCTTTCAAGGTTTGAATAGCAGAGGGCCTGTCATTTTTTTGGGTTTAAATGATGTCATTACATTTGCCATCGACGACCTGAATTTGCTTTTCTATACAAGCTTGTTTAGATCTAACTAAAGCCAAGTTCTTATTAGTGGCCGTCTGATTATCCTCAAACTTCTGGCTTAGTTTCTCGATGGAGGATTTTTGAGCCTCCATCAGGTTAGTCATAGAGCTCATAGCTTTCACCAGTTTCTCAACGACAATAAGTTGCTGATTTAACTGATTTTTTAGGTCGTCCAGAATTGTGTCGGAGTCGACATGCGTAGCTGATACATTCATGATTAAGCTGTCACTAACATCAATGAACAAGGGCATCACTGATTGATTTTGAGGGTGATGAGATGTTGATATATTAATAGCGTCTGTGCCCTTTTCAGTAGTGATAGGTGTATTCAATTCGACTAAGGTGGCTCCTTCACTTGATTGTGATGGAAAATTTCCTCCTCCCGTACCCAGTTCATCCGAGCTTTTGTTCAATTCGTCTGAGGCGTGAATAAGAGCCCCCTCAAGTTCACAACTTGGTGGATTAGGGTTAGAGATATTTTGGTTGACCTTGGCTTTATGAGATAGAACAATAAAATCGGTCATCACAGCCTGAGCAGAAGATGTGGCGGAGGGTGTGCTACTTGATATGACAGGTTTTGGGGTTTTGGACTTTGCACGTGAGACAGGCATAATAGTGCCCTAAACGGGGCTTGCAGAATTAAACACAGCATGACATGCTAGCCGCCCCTAGTGGGCGGGGGTGCCAACAACGCTGCGACGAAGCTTGAGATTGGATCAGACAGTGCCTGAGCGGGAAGATCACAATGATGTCCACTGAGCACCCCGAGCGCCAAGACGCCCAAAACCAAGCACTCCTCGCGGCACTCACCGCCGTCACGTGTCCACCTTCGCTCGTCCGCTCGAGCCTCTGTCTAGATGTAGATTGTAGTAGCCGCTGATTGGATTACGGCAAGCACAACAGGCCGCTGGGATTTGTAGTCAGCTTGGAGCCGTGGATATTGGCTCAAAAGTGCAACGAGCTCTTCAAGTTAAATCAGGATAGCAGCAAGTCTTTAAAAGCTCTTTCAAAGCTCTTTAAAGTGCAATCGTGCACAGTGCCCGAGGAGACGCCCAAGACCAAGCACTCCTCGCGGCACTCACCGCTGTCACTCGTCCGCCTTCGCTCGTCCGCTCGAGCCTCTGTCTAGATGTAGATTGAAGTAGCCGCTGATTGGATTACTGGAGGCATTACTTGGAAGGTGCCATCCATCCAGTGATCATCATTACCGATCACAGAAATTTGGAGGCCTTGAGGAAGACCTCAGTAATGTCTCCACGCCAGTCACGGTGGACCCTGTTCTTTAGCCGGTTCGACGTCCGGATTACATTTAGGCCAGGTACGAGGAACATCCGAGCGGATGCGCTATCCCGGATGTACCCCCAGCCTGAAGATGGGGAGCAGTCCCCGTCTGGTCCAATCTTCCCACCAGAAAATGTGTTGGCCGCGGTTGGGGACCCCTTGATGACCTTTCTTGCGGATGTCAAGGGGTCATACGATCCTGAGGAGCTGGATTGTTTCTTGTTTGAGGACAGGACCAGCACGGAGTGGACGGCCTGTTGTTCCACAATGGATGCTTGTGGGTCCCAGATGGAGTTCTCCCGGAGGAGGTACTGTCATGGGTCCACAACGCCCCGTTGAGTGGACATCCTGGAATCCGATGCACCATAGACCTTATGTCTCGTCACATTTGGTGGCCAGGTATGAGGGCATCGGTGGACGAGTTTGTTATACTCTGTCTGGTTTGTGTGTGGGCTAAAGCCTCGAGGGTGGCCCCCCGGATCCCATGCACCCTCTTCCGATCCCTGAATTGCCATGGTCCTTGGTGACCATGGACTTTGTCACCGATCTACCACTATCGGGCGGTTTCAGACATATCTGGTGTGTCAAGGACTCACTAACTCTCTCTTTGTATAATGGTTGACTCGTTGGTATAGACCTTGCCTGCACATGTTGCTCTTTTGATGCTGATTTGGTATTGGTACTTGGATTGTGCACTGAGGCCTCTGGGCGTGTTTTGCACATTAAAGAATTTCTTGATTGATTGATTGATGGCACACTTGGTCCCGCTGAGGGCCAGTCCCTCGGCCCCAGCGTTGGCATGCCTCTTTGTGACCCACATTGTTTGGTTGCACGGACTTCCCCAGTTTATCATCAGTGACCGGGGTCCTCAGTTTACAGCTCGGTTTTGGCGGGCTCTTCTGTCCCGCCTTGGGGTGGATCTGCGTTTGTCCACTGCATATCACCCCCAAACCGATGGCGCTACTGAGAGGAGCAACCAGGATTTGGAGCAGTACCTTCGTTGTTACTGTCTCCATGACTCCAAGTTGTGGGCCACATA
>JAUEJH010021062.1:0-10246 GCA_032275315.1 Desmognathus intermedius
TCTATGAAATGTTGAAAAGCTGCTGGAGCATTGCAGAGGCCGAACGGCATAACTAGATATTCGAAGTGCCCCATCTGCGTGCGAAAAGCAGTCTTCCACTCATCACCTGGACGAATACGTAACAAGTTATAGGCCCCTCTTAAGTCAAGTTTAGAAAAAATATTGGCCTCTCTAACTTGTTCCAAAAGTGTCTTGATTAGTGGTAGAGGGTATTGATTCCTTATAGTCTTGGCATTCAAATCCCGGTAGTCTACACAGGGTCGGTTTCCTCCGTCCTTTTTCTCAATGAAGAATAATGGTGCCCCAGCCGGGGATCTAGAGGGACGTATAAAACCTTTTCTTAGGCTTTCTGTGATATACTCCGAGAGAGTCGTCGTCTCTTTACCAGTCAGTGCATACATCTTCCCAGGGGATAAAACCACTCCAGGTTGTAGATCAATAGGACAATCATAGCTACGATGGGGAGGGAGGATCTCTACTGCTTTCTCACTAAATACTTCCATTAGATCAGAGTACTCTGTTGGGATTTCCACATTAGCAATCGAGGTTGATTCTTGATGTCCTTCTTCCTTTCTTTCATTTAGTTGTCTTGGAATATACTGATGATGTTGGCATATGGGATCTGAAAAGGTGATGATTCTTTGTCGCCAGTTGATATGAGGATTGTGTTCTTCTAGCCAAGGGAGACCAAGAATTACTTTGAATTGAGGAGCGGCTATGACATCTAAGACTAGAGTCTCATTATGTTCTCCAATGGCAAATGACATGGGTACCGTTTCCTGAGCTATGGGTCCTCCTTTCAAAGGGGATCCGTCCACTGAATTAGCTGGTATGGGTATTCGTTTAGTATTCAAAGGTATGTTTAAGGCCTGGGCATAGTCGAAATCAATGAAATTTCCTGCAGCACCAGAGTCCAGCATTGCTAAGGTACTTAGTTCAGGATCTTTATTCCAATGAAGAGAGACCGGGACATAGAAATGTGAAGTAGGAGGAGCGATACCTGCAATCCTAGGGATTCCTTCTGGTCTTGTCACTGAGATTGGGCTCGTGCCTGGATCCCTTTTCAAGTACGAGCCACCTCTTTTAACCCCTTGGGTCTATTTGGGCATTCTCGAATAAAGTGTCCCTTCTCTCCACAATATATACATAACATTTCTGTTCTCCGTCTGTTTCTTTCGGTAATCGACAGAGGTCCTCTCTGACCCCCTACTTGCATCGGTTCAGGTGGACTAGGACTACGTGGAGTCTTTCTGGTAGATCTGAATACTGAACGATTTCTGTCACCTGTTCTCCTTTTCTGTGATCTCCTTTCCTGAAGTCTAGCATCCATACGCAAAATTAGTTCATACATTCTGTTTAAGGTACGAGGGGGCTCAGTATGAGCCAATTCATCTTGTAACTCTTCCCGTAAACCTCTTCTAAAATGTGCCAATAAAGCAGGTTCGTTCCATTCAACCTCAGAAGCTAAACGTTTAAAGTGAGCAATATACGCTCTAATCTCTTGATTTCCTTGAGTGTATTCTAGGATTTCTGTTTCCCGATTTCGGGATGCTTGTCTCTCAGTGAACATCATCTTAAGTTCTCTTTCAAATAATTCAAAATTCAATAACATGGGAGATTGCTGGGTTAACAAGGGTGTTGCCCAAACTGCTGCGTCTCCACTGAGATTGCTTAATACAAAAGCAACCTTTGCTGCATCTGAGGTAAATGCTCTTGCTTTGTATAGAAATTGAATATGACATTGGTTCAGAAACATTTGGAACTTTTCAGGATCTCCAGAAAATCTTTCTGGCATAGCTAGTTGTACAGGTATTTCTATACCTTGTGCCAAAGTAGCTCCCAAATCTACTTGTGTTCGTAGATCAATTAGCTCTGCTCTCAATTGCTGGTTTTCCAAAGCTAATTGATGGAACTTGTCCTCTAGGGTGGACCCTTGGTTGTTTGTACTGGTCTGGGCCGTGGGCCCAGATGGGGGCTCTGACATTTTGGCTTCGCTATCTGTCCTGAGTCCAGACGCGATTGTTGCCAAATGCCAAGAGTCCACCTGCTCTGCACCACTGCTGGTTTTGAACGCAGCGGTGATGTGAAGCCCGGGGATAAGTGGCAACCAAAAATGAGGAGTAAAAGGAAACACTGGAAAAAATGCCACAACCTGAAAAAAAAAACCTTCGAAATATTATGTCTGGTAATGTGTCAGTATGATGGTACAGGGTGACACCATGAGGGGAAAAAAAAACCAGGCACGATCAAATAATTCAAACTGGCGAACTGGAATTATTGATAAATTGACCAAAAAAGGAAAAAAAAAACTGAAACGCCAACTCTGGATGCTGGGCGTCTAATAACCACGAGCAGCAACCAATTCTTCCTGTTGCTGAACGTCTTGAAAAGCTCCTTTCACTGCTTTCCTTCTAGAGAACTGGAATCAGATGCACGGCAGGATAAACAGAAACTTCTGGGAATGCTAGTAAATAACCGGGCTGACTACAGGGGAAATTTCCAGTAGCGAAGCGTGGGAAGTACTTTCTGTTGTGGTTAAATAACAATCGAGGCAATCGAGGTGTTTCCTTCTTCCGGTCAGAAACGAGGGTATGTGGCGGCCTCCAGTGGTCCCGGAGTGTAACTACAACAACAAAAGGATTTTATATTCCGGAAGTGCTACTGCTTGTACTTTCCGTTGTGCGGTGATTTCGGGAACGGAGTGGATACCTTTCTGGCAAGATGTGAGCACTTTTCTTTGCACAAGACTTCTTCTTGTATTTAAACCCTTGTTTTTCATGTGTTTCTTGTTTCGTGAGGTTTTCACTTTCGTTAAGTGTCTTGTGTGAATCGGGTTCTTTAGTTTCCTTATGGTGCTCAGGGTCCACAGGTTCCCGAAAGTCGATGTGTTGGTTGGCATTGTCCAGATGTGTAACATTATCCCCCTCTGAAGACCTCCTCCTCCTAGGATGTCGTGCTTGTTTGAGTAACGAGACGTGAAAAGAATTATGAATCTTCCAATTTCTTGGTAAACTTAATCTCACCACCACAGGGGATAGAATTTCCAGGATACGGTAAGGCCCCATGAATCTAGGTTTTAACTTAGTGGAACCGTGTATCGGTAAGTTCTTGGAGGATAACCACACGTAATCACCCTTCTGATAATTAGGTGGTTCCTTTCTGTGTCTGTCCTTTGTCTCTTTCATCACTTGTCGGCTCTTATTTAAGAAAGCATGTGTTTGCTCCTGGACCTTCCTTAAATTAGCATGAAAACTCCTTGTTTCTTCCTTGATGTTCATGGGTAAATCACAGGACAATGTTCTTGGGTGATAACCATATAGGCAATGATAGGGTGTTGTTCCAATAGCCGAATGGAAAGAAGTATTGTATGCTATTTCGATGGCTGGAAGTATCTGACTCCATCTCTGAGGATATTCCATAGTGCTACACCTCAACATCTGTTGCATGGTTTGTTGCGTTCGTTCAGTTTGACCATCTGTTTGTGGATGATATGCAGTAGAATATCGGGGTTCAATGTGTAAGACTCTACAGATTTCTTTCCAAAAGGCAGATATGAATTGACTTCCCCTATCGGATATGATGATTGAAGGTAATCCATGTAATCGTACTATTTCTCTGATGAAAATCTCAGCTAACTGCCTGGCTGTCGGTAGACTCCTGCAGGGGATAAAATGAGCTGCTTTCGAAAAGTAGTCGACCACGGTAAGTATGGTAGTAAACCCCTTTGAAGGTGGTAAATCCGTGATAAGATCCCAGGATATCGTATGCCATGGTTCTGTGGGTACAGGGATAGGTTGTAACAGACCGGGCGTTTTACCAAGTCTAGTCTTTCCTCTAGCACATTCTTCACAATCCCTTATCTTTTCCTTGATATACTCCTTGAGAGAGGGCCACCAAAATAGACTCTTGATCCGATACCATGTCTTGTCCACTCCTCCATGAGCAGCCAGCAGTGATTTATGGGAACCTTGAAAAATATCTTCCTGTATCTCTGGATCTGGAACATACAGCTTCTTGTCCTGAAACCACAATCCATCCCGTTGTATCAATTTATGTTTGGCAATAAATTGACTCGAAAGTGGATTCTTCTCCTTGTATCTTTGAATTCTTTCTATGAAACTCTCTGTGGATATTCCATTAAGAAACTGATCTTGTGCAAAAAACAGTGGAGGTTCCTCATCTTGACCCTCAAGATGGAATTGTCTTGATAAAGCATCAGCCTTTACTTGTTTAGTTCCTGGTACATGAGTTATTTCAAAATGGAATCTGGATAAAAAAAGAAACCATCGAGTGAGACGCTGGTTCACACATCTCAAAGTCTTGAAATGTAGTAAATTCTTGTGATCGGTTAATACCTTTACTGGAGATGGAGTACCCTCTAGTAGATGTCTCCACTCTCCAAACGCTTCCTTTAGTGATAGTAGTTCCTTTTCTAGTATGGTATAATTCTTTTCTGCGGGTAACATCTTCCGTGAAAAGAATCCTACTGGAAGTAGATGTTGTTTTATCACTCCATTGTGATAGTATTGCACCTATGGCTTGGTCGGATGCATCTGCTTCTAACACGTATGGTCTTGTAGGGTCAGGTTGTTGCAGTATAGGTGCTTCTGTAAAACATCTCTTCAGGTGTTGAAAAGCTTTTTCTGCTTGATCATTCCATTCAAACTTTTGATTCTTTCTGGTTAAATTGGCTATGGGTGCCATGTACTCAGAGTAGTCTTGTATGAATCTCCGATAAAAGTTGGCGAATCCCATGAATCTCTGTATTCCTTTCACCGAATTGGG
This sequence comes from Desmognathus intermedius, assembly GCA_032275315.1. Lineage (NCBI taxonomy): Eukaryota > Metazoa > Chordata > Amphibia > Caudata > Plethodontidae > Desmognathus > Desmognathus intermedius. The sequence goes on from JAUEJH010021062.1 coordinate 4,786, forward strand.
AGTAGGCCACTCTAGTATGGCTTGTATCTTTCTTGGATCCATTGAAATCCTTCCGGGGGATATTATATATCCCAGGTATTCCACGGTTGTTATATGGAACATACATTTTGAAAGTTTGCAATATAACTTGTTTTCCAAGAGTCTGGAAAGTACACATCTCATGTGGTGAACATGTTGGTCTAGTCCTTTGGAGTATACTAAAATATCATCCAGATAAATGGTAACAAACTGTTCCTTGTAATCACTGAAGGTTTCGTCTATGAAATGTTGAAAAGCTGCGGGTGCGTTGCAGAGGCCGAACGGCATGACTAGATATTCATAATGCCCCATCTGTGTGCGAAAAGCATTCTTCCATTCATCACCAGGTCTAATACGTAATAAATTGTATGCTCCTCTTAGATCAAGCTTGGAAAAAATGTTGGCCTCTCTGACTTGTTCCAATAAGGTTTTGATGAGAGGCAACGGGTATTGGTTCCTTATCGTCTTGGCATTCAAATCCCGGTAATCCACGCACGGTCTGTCTCCTCCATCCTTTTTCCCAATGAAGAACAGTGGGGCCCCAGCTGGAGATCTAGAGGGGCGTATAAAACCCTTCCTTAGACTGTCAGTAATGTATTCTGATAATGTTTCTCTTTCTCTGCCTGTAAGTGCATACATCTTACCAGGAGATAAAATCACTCCAGGTTGTAGATCAATAGGACAATCATAACTGCGATGTGGTGGGAGGCTCTCTACTGCTCTTTCACTAAATACTCCTGCTAGGTCTGAATACTCTGCTGGTATTTCTACATTAGCAATCGAGGTTGATACTTGGCATACTCCTTCCTCTTTCTGTTCATTTCTGTTGTCTTGAATGCTCTGATGATGTTGACATATAGGATCTGAAAATGTGATGATTCTCTTTCTCCAATTGATATGCGGATTGTGTTCCTCTAACCAAGGTAGGCCAAGTATTACCTTGAACTGGGGAGCGGCGATGACATCCAATGATAGAATCTCTTTATGATTTCCAATGGCAATTAACATGGGTACGGTTTCTTGAGCAATGGGTCCTCCTTTCAAGGGAGAGCCATCCACTGAATTAGCTGGTATAGGTATTCTCTTTGATATTAGAGGTATGTTCAAGGCCTGGGCATAATCAAAATCAATGAAATTTCCTGCTGCCCCGGAGTCCAGCATTGCTAACGTACTTAGTTCAGGATCCTTGCTCCAGTGAAGTGTTATAGGAACATAGAAATGGGAAGTGGGAGGTGCTATCCCAGCAATCCTAGGGATTCCTTCTGGTCTTGTAACTGAGATTGGGCTCGTTCCTGGATCCCTTTTCAGGTACGAGCCTCGTCTTTTAAATTCCTTGGTCTGTTTGGACATTCTCGAATAAAGTGCCCCTTCTCTCCACAGTATAAACACAACATCTCGGTTCTACGTCTGTTTCTTTCTGTAACCGATAGGGGTCCTCTCTGGCCTCCTACTTGCATAGGTTCTGGTGGACTAGGACTTGTGGGAGTCTTGCGGGTGGAACGAAACACTGAACGATGTCTCTCTCCGGTCCTTTTCTTCTGTGATCTTCTTTCCTGAAGTCTAGCATCAATGCGTAGAATAAGGTCATATATTCGGTTTAACGTACGAGGAGGTTCTATATGAGCCAATTCATCTTGTAATTCTTCACGTAAGCCCCTTCTAAAATGAGCTAATAAGGCAGGTTCATTCCATTCAACCTCAGACGCCAGACGTTTAAAGTGAGCAATATATGCTCGAATCTCCTGATTTCCTTGGGTGTATTCTAAGATTTCTGTCTCCCGGTTACGGGATGCTTGTCTCTCAGTAAACATCATCTTGAGTTCTTTCTCAAACAATGCAAAGTTCAATAGGATAGGGGACTCTTGTGTCAACAATGGTGTTGCCCAAACTGCGGCATCCCCACTGAGATTGCTCAGTACAAAAGCAACCTTTGCAGCATCCGAAGTAAATGCTCTTGCCTTATATAGAAACTGAATATGACATTGATTGAGGAACATTTGGAATTTTTCAGGATCACCAGAAAACCTTTCTGGCATAGCTAGTTGTACCGGTATCTCAATGCCAGGTGCCAAAGTAGCCCCCAAATCTACTTGAGTTCGTAGGTCAAGTAGTTCTGCACGTAATTGTTGATTTTCCAAAGCTAGTTGGTTAAATTTATCTTCTATTGTGGACCCTTGGTTGGTTGGACTTGACTGGGCCATAGGCCCAGAGGGCTCTGACATTATATTGGCTTCGCTATCTGTCCTGGGTCCAGATGCGATTGATGCCAAATGCCAAGAGTCCACCTGCTCTTCACCACTGATGAACTATAACACAACAGTGGGGAGAAGCCCGGGGATAAGTGGCAACAAAGAATAAAAAATATGAGTTCCTGCCACAACCTGAAAAAACCCTTCGGCACAAAATGGTGTCGTGCAAATCAAAGTGTACATTAACATTAACGCATGTTAATACCATTGAAGGGAAAAAAACAGGTAAAACAATAAATCCAAAATTATGGTAGAACAAGAAAACCTGGACTTCGATATGGCTGTTGCCTGCTTCTGCAACCTGCTGGTGTGGCAAACTCCTGTCTGCATTAGAAAATAACCGGACACTGGAAACTGCAGAATCCGTGGACTCCTTTCAGAACGTCGAGGGTCGTGAGCAAGAAATGAAACTTGAATCTTCGTGGTTCCCTAAACTTGGAACGGGGCTAACTACGTGGGAAAATTCCAGTAGCGAAGCATTGACGGTAATTCTTGTTGTGTTTAAATAGTACCAGGGTGTTTCCTTCTTCCGGTATGGAACGAGAGCGGCCTCTAGTGGTCCCGGATTGCAACTACCACAACAAAGGAAATTATACTGCGGAAGTGTTACTGCTTCTTGTTTCTGTGCTGAGACGGCTTCGAGAACGTAGTGGATATCTGTCTGAAACTATGTGAGTCATATTCTTCTTTCTGGACTTCCTAATAGATTTATGTCTTTTAAGTCCGTGTGTCACTTCAGGTCTCAGGGTTTCTACCTTGTTGTTTGTTTTCATGGGTGTCTCTGGTACTTTATGTGTTTCGAGTGACTTTGTCTCGTCTTCAGATTGTGAGTCGGACTTGTTTTCAGGTTCAGGCTCTATTTCCGGTCTTGGTGCAGATTCCTGTGTGACAGGCTCTATTTCAGGTTCCGGTGTGTCAGGCACGATTTCAGGTTCATGGGCGTCATGCTTTATTACAGGTTCAGGTGAGTCTTTGTTTAGATGTGTAACATTATCCCCTCCTGAAGACCTCCTAATACTGGGTTGCCGTGCCTGTTTAAGTAACGAGACATGAAAGGAATTGTGGATCTTCCAATTCTTGGGCAGGCGTAACTTCATCACCAAAGGGGATAGTACTTCAATTATGCGATAAGGCCCCATGAATCTAGGTTTTAACTTCGTGGATCCATGTACAGGTAGGTTCTTGGATGATAACCACACGTAATCTCCTTCTTGATATGTAGGTGGTTCCTTTCGATGCTTATCATGAATCCTCTTCATCTCTTGTCTGCTCTTACTTAAGTAGGCATGTGTTTGTTCCTGAACTTGTCTTAAGTTTTCATGGAAATTTCTTGTCTCTTCTTTTAGATTCATGGGTAATTCATAGGACAAGGTTCTTGGATGATACCCGTACAGACAATGATAGGGGGTTGTCCCAATAGCAGAATGAAAAGATGTATTGTATGCAATTTCTATGGCTGGGAGTATCTGACTCCATCTCTGAGGACAATCCATGATACTACAACGCAACATTTGTTGAAGGGTTTGTTGCGTACGTTCAGTCTGGCCGTCTGTCTGTGGATGGTATGCAGTAGAATATCTGGGTTCAATGCGTAAGTTCCTACATATTTCCTTCCAGAAGGCTGAAATAAATTGACTCCCTCTATCTGATATGATGACTGAAGGTAATCCGTGTAGCCTTACAATTTCCCGTATGAAAATATCAGCTAACTGTCTAGCCGTAGGTATACGTCTGCAAGGAATGAAATGTGCTACTTTAGAAAAATAGTCCACAACTGTAAGGATGGTAGTGTATCCTCTTGAAACTGGTAAGTCCGTGATCAGGTCCCAAGATATAGTATGCCATGGTTCAGTGGGCACCGGAATGGGTTGTAACAGACCTGGGTTTTTACCCATTCTCGCCTTTCCTCTTGCACATTCCTCACAATCTCGTATCTTCTCCTTGATGTAATTCTTGAGAGAAGGCCACCAAAATAGACCTTTAATCCGATGCCATGTCTTTTCAGCTCCTCCGTGAGCCGACAGGAGAGTTCGATGTGAACCTTGAAAAATATCTTCCTGTATTTCTGGATCAGAAATATACAGTTTCTTATCCTGGAACCACAACCCATCTTGTAAAATTAACTTGTGTTTGTCAATGAACTGAAATGAAGGTGGGTTCTGCTCATTGTATCTTTGAATACTTTCCAGGAAACTATCGGTTGAGATTCCATTAAGAAACTGTGTTTGTTCAAAAAACAATGGTGGTTCTTCGTCTCGCTCTTCAAGATGAAATTGTCTTGATAAAGCATCAGCTTTAACTTGTTGGGTTCCTGGTACATGTGTTATCTCAAAATAAAATCTTGATAAGAAAAGAAACCATCTGGTGAGACGTTGATTCATACATCTCAAAGTCTTGAAGTGTAATAAATTCTTGTGATCAGTTAATACTTTCACTGGATGTTGAGTTCCTTCTAGTAGATGTCTCCATTCCCCAAACGCTTCCTTGATGGACAACAATTCTTTTTCAAGAATGGTATAGTTCTTTTCTGCAGGTAACATCTTTCGTGAAAAAAATCCCACTGGAAGTAGATGTTGTTCCTGATCACTCCATTGTGATAGTATTGCACCTATTGCTTGATCGGAGGCATCTGCTTCCAACACATAGGGTCTTGTAGGATCAGGTTGTTGCAATATGGGTGCTTCGGTAAAACATCTCTTTAGGTGTTGGAAAGCCTCTTCTGCCTGATCGTTCCAGTCAAATCCTTGATTCTTTCTGGTTAAATTGGCGATGGGTGCCATGTACTTAGAGTAGTCTTGTATAAACCTCCTATAAAAGTTGGCGAATCCCATAAATCTCTGTACTCCCTTCACTGAGTTGGGAGTTGGCCAGTCTAGTATAGCTTGTATCTTTCGGGGGTCCATTGAAATCTTTCCGGGCGAAATGATATACCCCAGATATTCCACTGTCGTTATATGAAACATACATTTCGAAAGTTTGCAGTATAACTTGTTTTCCAAAAGTCTGGTAAGGACACATCTCATGTGGTGAACATGTTGGGATAATCCTTTGGAGTAAACCAAGATATCGTCCAGATAGATGGTAACAAATTGTTCCTTGTAATCGCTGAATATCTCATCTATGAAATGTTGAAAAGCTGCTGGAGCATTGCAGAGGCCGAACGGCATAACTAGATATTCGAAGTGCCCCATCTG
>JAUEJH010022161.1:0-19006 GCA_032275315.1 Desmognathus intermedius
CTGTGATAAGGGATATTATGAAGTAAATTGTACAACTACGTCTGTGCTTCGAGGGTGATGGACCGCTCCATAAAGCTGCGGCCAGCGGGGGATATACAACTACCCAATAACATAACATATTTAAAAAAAAAAAATTCTGACTCCTTATTTAAATAGATGGTATCTTTCAGGAGTCGTACATTTTTCTTTAATTTCAGATCAACCATCAGGCCGGAATATCTTGATTCTGAACTGATGACTGATCTAAAATAAAAGAAAATGTGTAACGTTTGAGAAATACCATGTATTTAAATAAAGGAGTCTGAATTCTAAGTTAATTCTTTCTAAAAGTTCAGGCCAAAAGGGTAGACAATTCCAAACCTTGCAAAACGTTCTAATCAAATTTTTTAACAAAAAGGGTGTGTTGATCTTTTCTTTCAGGAATACAACATTGAAAACAGACAACAAATTCTAGAAAAACATAATCAACTGGAGCATCAAACCTATTGTTACTTTTGATTTCCATTTTCCTACTTACCTTAGCAGCTGCCAAAAGTCCAAGGGAAATTGCAACTCTTGCCCGCAGATCCGGTCTGTCTTTTGGCCAAACATAAGTCAACATTGCTTTTAAAATTTTCCTGGAATCTGCTTCTTTCAACTGTTAGGAAACAGCAAAATCGTGAATGTTACAAAACTTAAAGGATACAGTAATGTTCAGTTTTCTTTTATGAACAATGCCACACTGTATTTAGGAACACATTTTTCAAAGTAAATTTTTACCATAAATTTCCCAAGTTTTACTTTAAAACCCAACTGACCGACACGTAGTATTTCTATAATTCGAGTTTGAAGGCCTATATTACAGCTGCGTATTTATAAAATTGAATCATTTAAATAGATTGAGTGGAAAATAAGGGAATGAAACAGGATAGAATAATTGTAAACATGAAAAATAAATAATGAAATGTTTTGGTATAACACAAATGTTGCCTATACCCGGCGAGTGTACAAAGTTTTACCTTTCGCGTAAAAGGTTGACGTCTAACCAGACCCGGGCGGGACAATACCTAGACGATCCTGCTCGTCTTGGGGCAGATTCTTAGCCACAATGAGTACTTTGCCATACTCGTCCCGCAGCTTGTCGCCTGCACCTTCCTCAAAACGATTTTCCCCCGTCGAGCAATAATTATAAAATTCGTCAAAACTTGAAAAAGGGATTTTCTGAAGCCATTTCACAAACACCTTTGCAAAATAAATGACCCATATGCCACAATTGTATCCGTCCTGTTGCAACGGAGGACACGAAATGATTTTCACCGACCATTTCTTCCACTTACTTCCAAATAACCGGCTGATCTTTATCGTCATATCTTTGGGATAAGCCTTCAAAGGGTCATACAACCATACTTGTCCTTGTCCGCCGACATTGAATATCAAAACGCACCTCCAGTGCAACCCAGCCTGATAAGGAATGATTGTGTGCAACAGCCCGTCACGGACGTCGGCTCCCCGTAGCACCGTCGACTTCTTGATACCGTCAATTTTTTCCAAAGTCTCAACCATTATTTGTTCAGAGGAAGCGTACACAACATTGTAATCGCCAGTACTCCTCGGTACTTCATAATCCTTGACCTGGAATATAACAGAGCAGAGTCTTGCTTACATACGTTGTTTTACTTGTAAAAGACATAAAGCCTAAAAAAAAGGACTGTCATGAAAATGTCCTCACCTCCAGCATTATACAGTTGTACACTTCATCGTCCGTCAAAAATCCATTCTCCTTAGAAAAAGCGAACTTTCCTATCTGATCCTAAAAGGCAAATGAAAACGAAGTAGGTGAGGTGTTAACTATGCCAAACGCTATCAAAGGCCCGTAGATGTTTGTGCTTCAGACCTATTTTCTTGATTATACAATATTGAATCTTGAGTCTTGTGGAGGCTATCCAACCACGTGAACCGGATGGCTTAGATTTTCGTAACGAGTGTATGTATACAGCAGCATGTCCCCGGCCCAGCTTGTTTGCTAGCCAGGCATGATACTTGGCTGAAGTGTCCAACACCTAGCAAAGCATACATGTGAATTTGAAAAGTGACTCCTACATAAAAAACCAATTCATTACACAAAAGGAACTACTTCCTTGGGAAAAAATTTTACTTTGAGCACTTGTTGCAAACAAACGTCAGGACGTTGATGCACGACCCTTTCTTGTGGCAATAGTTGCCGCAAACACGGCAGCAAGCAACTTTCCAATCGATTAGTTCGTTGCAGAACCAGCAAGGAGTTTCATTCTTAACAAAAGGAATCCTATTCGGTACATACTGTACCTTGCCAGCCTCCTGCACTGCAGCGGTCGCAACAGCCACCGTCGCAGTCTCACCCCGAAGGGGGGTTGAATCCTGCGACGTTGAACAAGCGTGGCAACTTTTTACGAGCTGCGTGATCCAACTGGTAAGAGTATTGAAGGTAAAAGAGTCCAAAAATAGCAAGGGAAAAATTACCCTTACCAAAACAATATAGATGCCTCAAAAACTTTCTAGTCTATTCAACTACTAAAAACTGGAAAAGTTAATAGGACGTCGAACATCCCGCTGTACGTATTGAAAACTAAAGGGACTCATCCCTTTTAACAGAACATGAAAGCGACAACTATCCATGCGCCTTGGCCACTTTATTTCTGGGAAATTTGCTTCTTTTGTGGAGGGGTTTTGATAGGCGAGGGACAGCTTTTGCAAGTGTGCGTGAACTTATCCTCAAAGCAACCCTTCCTTCGATGACAAAATCGGTGACAGGTACGGCAAGTGGCGTACGTTGCGGACTGGATGGGTTCCCCGCAAGATATACAAGATGAAACATTTCGTTGAAATACCTCTGCGTTGTCCTGTACCTCCGATTGTGCATCATGTTTCTGCTCCAGCTGTGCCACTGTTCCCTGGTCCGGAAGCTCCGGTCGTTCCTCATGTCCCTCGCCGCCAGCCTGATGTTGAGGGTTTTATGCATAACCTTTAGATTCTTCTGATAGTATTCAACACATAAAAACCTTGTTAATATTTTACGCGACGCGTGATCTTGTAAGAACTGCAACAAGAACGTGTAACAACTGACGTACAAGTAGTGTTGAAAGTACCTTGCAGACGGAGTTAGTTGGCGTGTCCGGCACCTTTTCGGGTGCAGGAGTGGAACCGGTGGCGGCAAGTCCACCCACCGCGTCCAACATCTTCCCTCCACCTTCACCACCGCCACCAACAACACCACCGCCACCTCCTGCAGCCCCATCTGCGGTATCCAGCCCCTCCCCACCTACACCTTTACCATCGACATCAACGCCACCTCCACCACCCCCATCTCCTGTAACCATCTTCATCATCTCTGCACCTTCACCACCACCAACCACGCCGCCGTCATCGGGTGTATCCTGCACCACGCACGTACAACATCAAATGGCGTTTACGCATTGCGAAAAAATAATATTGACAGAAGACGACAGTAATGATCATTGTAAGTTAAGTAAATTATCAAGCAATGTAAAAGCTGTGTCAATTACATTCAACTTACCCTCTCAGTTCCCGCAGCAGTGCCCCGGGAGGCTGCACCACCAAGTTCCATCAACACGTCCGCCGCTTCTTCGTCGCCTTGCCCACCTCCCTCCGCATCGACCTTGATCACTCCCTTCTTCTCCAGGTTGGGCTTGTTATTCGGAATTAAAAAAGAGACCAACGGTTACTTAGATTTGGTAATGTAAATTAACAGTAGACTTGGTAATGTAAATTTACAATAGAGCCCAGATATTTTACGCAACTCGTAAAAAAATGGTAAACAAGTGCTCATATGAGCAGGAACTGTAATCTTGAGAAAAATTATTGACGACTGAGTTGACTTACTGGCGGGTCCACATTCTCCTCCTCCTCCTCTCCTTCGCTCTCCTCGCCCTCCTCCTCCTCTTCTTCGCTCTCCTCGCCCTCCTCCTCCTCACTGCCCTTCTTATTTGCCTTCTTCTTCTTGTCAGGGACCTGTGTTTTAGGTTAGTTATAGGAAATCATTACGTTCAGTAACGCGCTGTTATATGCCAATTGTGAATAATACAAGATAACAGTGGTAGTACCAACGTGCCTGGAATGGGAAATGGTGGTCCTCCAGGCCTTTCAACTTCTCCGGCAGGCGCGGCGTCTGCAACTCGTCTGTTGGACTCGGGAGAGTGTCGAGGTTGTCCATGCGGTACGTGATCAGCTCACTTTGCTCGTTCTCCTTCTCCACAAGCATTACTGGCGGTTGAAGTATCATGTATAGTCAGTACCGATAGGGACCAACAGGACCCGTAATATCTAAAAAATATCTGTACAAACATATTGGAAATATATACACGATGATGTTTGGAGTGCACGCACCTGTTCGGTTGCGAAGCTCTCCAAACTGGGCGCATGTCGCAACAAGTGTCCCTGATCCACCCGTGAACTCAGCCACGACCCCGTCGCTCGTGCTGAACCGCTCGATCAAGTGCCTGTAGAGCAGCATGGGCTTCTGGGCGTGGTTGGACACCTGGTGGTTGCCTGGCATTTGCATGGTCACCTTCTGTGATCCATGCATCGGCGGGCAGAAGTAGCAGGTGTCGTAGGCATGCTCGTCGTCGCTCCTCATCAGCGGCGGTTGGAACACCCAGCTGCTGCTCGCCGGCTTATCCGAAGCAGACCTGACTTGCTTGCATGCCACGACCATCACCTCTGCACTGTAATTCCAATGCAGACCCGCGGTGCCGTGCTTGTAGTCTGTGAGCGAGATAGAAGGAAAGTAAAATATTGTTCAATATCCCCTTCTGTTAATAGAAGCGTAAACAAGGCCGGTTGATGTATACGCACTGCGTAAAGCTGATTATAAAGGAACATTCAATAACCTAATCTCTTATATATTATACTTACACTTGAACCAGTGGTGCAAGGATACCTCCAGTCCAGCCTCGATGCACTGACTGATGCAATGAGAAAGGGCTTCAGCCCGGCCGGGAAAGATGACGAGGGTCGCCTTTTCCGCACTGACGTGGTTGAACACCTGAAAGAAATGAATTGCGTTTAGAGGTCAAGGTATTTATAGAAAACGAAACGAGGTAATAAATGTAGCTGCCAGAACATGCAAAAATAGACCTATACTATTAGGTGTTTCATGGTAAAAACTCACGTTGATGGCGTCGGCAAATTGATCACTTGACCAAGGTTTGTCCCACGTCACATTGTTGTCGGATGACCCGTATGGCGCGTCGATAAACGCGAGCTGGATTTTATGGTGGGGTTCCTTCATGGGGTCGCCCTTGAACAAACGACTCTGACCTCCCATCTTTGTCACGTCGCCATCCAACAGGCACCAACGCAGATCGTTGCCTGTTGCAAATCGAGTTTAAAGACAGATAAAAAACATGTTAGTCAGAATTGAAATAAAAAACATTCAAAAGGCAATATGACAACATTGTATTAAATCTTACCTTTGAATGTGGGCGACATGTGTGTGTTCCACTGTCCGACACTCTCCTGTTGATCGCCACCTTCACTTGGTGTACTGGATGCCAAGCGGGCAAGCCGAACCTGCTTCTCGGCCAGGGTTTTGAGCTCCCGCACATCATCCTCAGAAAGGTTGTCGGTGGGCACTTTCTGCCCTCTGGCGGCGAACTTGCCCCGGAGGCTGTGACCATGGGTGACCAGGGTAGCGTACACGCCGTCCTTCGACAGGATTTCCTCTACAGCATCGTCCTCAAGGTGGAAGTCCGCCTGCGTGCACGCGTTTTCAAGCTGAAGCTTGAACAACACAGTGCCAACGCGGAAGTACTTGTACTCGTCGATGTTGTTTGTGAGCTTGGGGTTGTCGATCTCAAAGCCGGCCTCCTTGGCCTGGATGCGGTCCAACACCTCCGCAATCTATAAAATGACACACATAGGGAAAGAAGTAAGGAAGGTTTTTTCGCACTGCGTAAACTGTGGTGCGAAGAAAGTATATACTGGTTAGTATATCTGTATTGTGTGTATCACTAAAAACAATGATGAATTAATGTTTACGCGGTGCGTATATAATTAAGGAAACCGTACCTCAGCGTCTCCGTAGCAAGCAGCAATTGTCGAGAAAATCGCCCTCAGCTTGGTCAGGTGCAGTACCTCGCTTGGGCTCTTCTTGTAAGTAGACTGGTGCAAAACAGGCCATGTTTTCTCCCTGCAGGAACAGGTTACAGATCGTCCGTCGTTAAAAAGTATGAATGGTTGGAATATTTTAGAAATCGAAATAATATATATATTTTACCTGAGGCCGTCCCATATTCCAATGACGCGATTCCACATGTCGTCGGATAGCTTGGCCACGCGCTTGTGCGTTGCCCAGGTGTTTGCACTCAAGGAGGGGGAGTTGAAGAGGAAGCTGCAGGTACGATAGATGAGGTTCGACATCGCCGCGTCTGAGGTTGTCTTGCCAGCTTCTTCGTCTTCCGCGAGCTTGTTGACGTACATCTCGCGAAGGTTCCTCATGTTGCTCTCGAAGTCGACGGGCATGAACTCGTTCTCGTTGTGAGTCTTGGCCATCTGTAGGCAAACAAGTGTTTCGTGTCAATGTAATATAGACTGTCATGGTGCGAGGTTGTCGGAAGTAAGATACATTATGTACGTACCAGCTTGGCCTCAATGTGGTCGAGGCCGAAGGCGATGTAGGTGTAGGTCCGGTACTTGTTACTATACGGCCTGATAATGTTCCCGGCAGCATCTTGGTAGGCGTAAGAGAACATGAGGTTCCAGTCGCCATTGAACTCATCGTCACAAATCTTCTGCAGCGCCGCAAGCCTGTGGTTGCCTCCGAGCACCTCGAATCTGGGTACAAAAGCAGAATGTAAGTAAAGTATGTGCATGTAGACAGCCACTTGATAGCAACAACCAAGAGACTGCCAGCGGACGATAACAGAACACCATTAATAACTTTGACGACGTACATGAGCTCACACCAGCGCTCCGGGGGAAACTCCATGAGGTCTTCTATACTGTTGATCGGTTTGCCATCGATGGATTGGTTCGGGAAGATGAGGACGTAGGACGTCAGGCTCTGTTGGTGTGGGTTTCTCTTCATAGACCTCATGATGTTGTCCCTGTTGGTCTCGTTGATCATCCTGTTCGCGTGCTCTGCAATCGCAAACGTTGTGCATGGGTTAGAATCGCGTGAGCTTGTATCAGTTTGAAATTGCAAAGGGATTGAGGCCACACTCACACAATGGGACGGTCTTTACGCACTGCGTGAAAAGGTGGTGTCAAAGAGGATTGATTGTTGCGAAACAGGACAAGCCAATTCTTTACGCACCGCGTAGAGAACTTGAGGAAAGAAAGCAAAAATATTATTTTTCCGCACCTGGAGTCGCTAATCTCAGGTTAGCTGTTGGAACTTGGAATATGCCCGGGTTGTTTTGGTTGTCGTGGATGAACTTCGCACGCATGATCGCTGCCGCCTCCTTCGCATCCGAACTGAGTTCAGGGTGTGCTTCGCGTTGCCTCGCCTCTGGAATCGCCGCAGGCTGGAATTGAAGGTTGAACGGGGTAGCCACCTTGGCGGTCGTTGGCTTGTCCTCTACCTTCCGGATGTAGTGCTCGTCCTCCCACTCTGGCCACGACTTGTCCGCCTTGTACGCTTCCAACCACTGTGCCTTCTTCAAATTGGCCTTGACGTCCTCACCGATAGCAGTCTTGAGAGCATCCGCGTTGGTGACGTCAAACGTGGTCAAGCGCGAGCGCTCACTCGGCTGTGCGGCCAACGTGGACCTGTGCCAAAACAGCATGTAACGCATTCAGACCTAATACGTTGAATATGAGTATGTTTCAGACATCCCTAATATTGAAACGAAATAAAAGATAAAATTGTAATTTAAGCTGGCATACCTGAAAGAGTTGAACGCCAGCTTCAGGTCGAATGTAGGAAGAAGATACCTCGGTTCAGTCTGTTTAGCTGCAGGCTCCTTCGGTTCCGGCGGCGGCAACCGACTCAGCTTGACCTGCAGGTAGTGGTCGTCGACTACATTCATGCTGACGATGCGCCCGATGGAAATGACGCAGTACGTGTCTTCCAGAGCACCCTTTTCCCTGAACGCGCAGTTGACCAAAACACCGTCATCCTGCTCCGTGACCCAGCGCGCGACGGACTGTTCGATGAGAGTGATGTCTGCTGGCGAGGGCTGAGCTTTGTTGATGCGAGATAAGATGTCATCTCGATCAATCTCCGGAGCAGACTCCCAGGAAGGCGGCGAAGGCTTGGGACCAGTGGGAACCTGGTTGGCTTGAGATTGCCGCAGGTCAGCCTTCTTCCCAGCGCCTTTCCTCCTGGGGACTGTTATGTGAACACAAATTGACAAAGAAAAGTAAGTCCACATTCAAGCAAGACCGGGCTGGCGGTACATTCAAGCAAGGAAGTCTACGCATCGCGTAAAAATAAAAAGGACAAACCTTTAGTTTTCTTGGCCTTTGCACCAGCCTGCGCTTGCTCAACGCCAGTTGAGGAAGGGCCTGAAATAAATCAATGTGAAGAAAGAAAATAACATGTTATTGAAATTTATATTATAAATGAAGTCTACGCGAAGCGTAAAACAAGTATAAGAAAGCTAAGGATTGACACCATGCATAACAAAAAAAGCGCAACGTACCAGGGGCAGCCCGACGTTCCGTCATGAAGGCAAGCCTGTCGTTGTCTTTGGCCCACACCAGTGCCTCCCGCAACAGTTTCCCTGTGGTATAACCAAGAGGAGGATGGAAAGTCAATAACAAATCTTTACGCGGTGCGTAGAGATTGATGAACATTACAGTTAAACGTAAATAAAAAATATAAAATATATACTTACTCTCTTCATCGTCGATGGGTTCAACACCCTCGATATGATGCTGGACTAAGATGCGAAGCATTTCATCCTGGTGTTTCTTCGCTTTCATCTCCTCGACCTGGCGCCAATAGGCACGCGTCTCTTCCATGTTTTTTTGAGCGCGTTCTGCAAACAAAACAAACAGGGATCAAGGTCAGGGACACATCCTTTGCATCACGACAGGAAAGACGTGAACAAGAACGCGTATATTACCTTTGGCTGCGTACGATTCCCGTGCATCTGTATACGTCTTGATGTCACGCTTGGTTGTTTGAATTGGGCGATGAGGTGAGCCCCCACGACGATGGCGCTTGGACCGCTTGCTCTTGGGCGAACCGTTGCGAACCCTCTTCCTGTTGGCATTTTTTTTATTCTTCTTGTTATTCTTCTTGTCTTCCTCCTGGCCACCGACCTCCTCGCTCCCCTCCTCGTCATCATCACTGCTGGACTCCCCTGTACCGACACATCATTGATGGGGGTAAGGAAACGACATGGTTTCTAAACAGCATATCACATGAGGCAGTGAAAGGTTTTATGCCTTACAGAGATTCGATTTAATAATTTTTTCGCGCTGCGTAAAATTTAACATACCAGCAGACTCCTTCTTCTTCTTCTTGTCATCCCCTCCTTCGTCATCGCCTCCGTCGTCGTCGCTGGACCCGCCTTCGCTCCCGGATGAGGAGTTGTCCGAATAGTCCGAGCCCGCAGGGCGGGATGACACAGGCGATTGCTTGCCACCACCCTCGTCGACTGCTGCGTTGGGGTAACATCCCAAAACACAGGGTTACCAACAATGACACAATCTGATATGAAAACACGAAGGGAGATAAGTAAAACAATAAAAGGTAAGATAAATATTACATTCTTACCAGGGGTAGGCACAACTGCCGCGCCACCTTGGTTACCACCACTCATCGAGGCTTTCCCTTGCTTCCTGTTGGACAGCGCAAAAAGAGCGTTGCCAGAGGTAACACCTGCGTCTTCGCTGAAGGTCACGGGGATGCGCTCTCGAGAAAGCACACGCGGCGAGCCCATGGCAGCGGCGAGCGACGGGCCGGGCTGATCATTGTCCACCTCCATTGCATTGTCCACATGAGGCACTGTGGATTGGAGCAATATTAAACGATATATTTCACGCAGTGCGTAAAGAATCTGACGACGTAACTGCACAACTTTCAGCCGGAAAAAAAGGCATTGTTTATTGTTATTGATATTGCAATGCAAATGATACAACATACCAGCAGGCTTGGCACGGGTCTTGTTCTTTCCGCCTGCTCCATCATTGCCAGCCGCAACGGATTGCTTACCTATGTGGCACCAGCAATCAAGAAAAAAATTACGCAGCGCGAAAAAACCTGTCAAATGCTACGAACAAAAGAAGCATTATATCCTCTGCACGAGGCAGACATGGACTGGCTTTGGACAGAGATAAACCATACCAGCAATCTTCTCCTCATTATCGGTCTTGCCACTGGCTCCGCCTTTCCCTGCCGCAGCCGGTGCCGCACCTACAAGGTATAAGCAAAATGGGTGTCGACACGTTTACGCAGTGCGTGAAAAATACAGGATGAACACTGTATAAACCGATGATAAATATAAAATTTTGATTCAACCTTTACGCGGTGGGTAAAAAAAACACCAATTCATAAATTTTTTTACGCAGTTCGTAAAAAATATACATACCTTGTACAGCATTCTTGGTCTTCTTGTTGATAGGACCTTGTTCGACTCGCTCATCCGGTCCAGATGCACCCCGACTCTGAGCGGGATCCTCTTTAAAGACACGAAAATTTCGCTTTCAATTTTCTATAAACCTGTCATGACATGTATATCTCGTTGAAAAAAAAGCAAAAGAACCGAATAATGTTGCTTCAACGACGTACTTGGTGGCTTGAAGGTCAGCTTCAGCACCGGCATGGGAGCCGTGTCGTCCATGAAACCTGAATAATGTCCGACAGGAACATGTTTCTATTTCAGTTCTACGCAGTGCGTAAAGATATATTCAGAATATAATAAATAATTGTAATAGGGTTTAGGGTTTTTTGTTTTATTCGTATTTTTATTATGATAAAAATTTATGATATTCAATCATAAAGCGATATAAGCACCGGGCCATGACGTCAACCATGTCATCACGCGCTCGTCCACCACCTCGCTCATGACGCGCGCTAAGGACACAGATTTGCAAACCAGCAGGATGAGTGGCTGCATGGCCTTGGGCGGCGGTGCGTTGAGGTCTCGCACAACGTCTTGCTCGATGCGGGAGTCCAGCATGCGTGGGTAGTACATTTTGTTCACCCCGGTGCTCCACGTCTTGGAGAAATGGTCGTCGACCTCCCTCAACCTCTTCTGGGTAACCGTACCCGGCTGTTTATGCGCATAAAACCGCACCAAGGCGTTGCATGCGATGCCCCGCCAGCGCTCCAAGTGCTGGCTGCAATTGGCCTTGCCACGGCCGGCCGTGAAGAAGATAGCATGCGCCACGAAAAATAGAACGCGAACGATGGCACACCAACGATGCAGAAACTTAAAACTAAAACTTGATGAAAGGAAGCATGCAAAGGCAGAGTAAACTTCAACGAAGTGCGTAAAATGATTCTTGTTCCTCAACTTTACGAACTATGGTTCTGGTTTATTCCAAAAGTAGGTTGGTCCCCCCTAGGTGGGATCCTTCGGGATCCTCCTAGACTGGACCCACGTCAACATTTTACGGGGACTGGAAACACGTCAAGATTTTCAAAAATGAAACGTCCCCGGGACTCTAATCCGTCCAATCACATAATTCAAAAAAGGATTCGCGGATAAACAGGATATGGGCATTTGGACGAGGGCTCGCACCATCATTTTCAAACCAAACAAGAAGCACGCTCGCCCATCATGGCACGCCCGTTGTTCGAGCTGCCGGAGATCGAGCTTGAGGACGCGGAAGAAATATTCGCCCGTATATCTCGCACGAGTTTTAGGGAGCGCGCAACGCCCGTGGCACCCTCCGACCGCTTTCCCGCGCACCACACGGACGCATGCACCGGTTGCCACGCGCACTCGTGTGGTGCGCACACGGATGCATGCACCGACTGGGATGATTTTTGGGACGCCGAGTCTGACTTATCGGACGACGAGTTGGACTTGTCGTGCCCCGTGGAGGAAGACGGGGACCACGATGCCATTTGGTCATTCGGGGAACTGGTGGAGGAGGAGGAGGACATCCTTGGCATGCCCCAGTCATGGTCACCACCCTCTTCCATCAAGCCTACCAGCGTCATACCCGACCACGACTGTGAGCGGACTTGGTCCCCTGTGTGCGCCGACGAGGCCGAGCAGCATGCGTACGCTGCTTTGGAAGACCTTGCAACTCAAGTGAAGGCCAAGCGCAAGTACAACAAGACCAAGCGTGGGGACTGCACGCGTGTGTTTGACAAGACCAAGACCAAGAAGCTGAAACGTGAAGCCATCGCGGTCGACACCGGCAAGAGATGCTGCTCCAACAACTGTCTGAGGCAAGTTTGAAAAGACGACTATTACAGTGGCATATGTTGAGTCTACGCACCGCGTAAGTTCAGGTCAAGACAATACTTGTATTAAGCAAAAGAAAGCCTTTACGCATCGCGAAAAAAATGCTAGTCTACTTCCGTGTAGAGTAGTTTTAGCCATCTAGACTCCATATTCACTTGTTTGTGTAACGAGGCCCTCTGATTTATTGCTTGCCGCAGGAAACACAACGACATGGAAGCCCTGTACAACCTGCGCAGCTTCTTCTACGACCGCCTAAAAAACCGGAACGAACAGACGAGTCACCTGGTCAGGGAGTTGACGGAGAACCGCGAGCCTGGCGGTGACCGCGATTTCAAGTTCTTCCTTCCCAAGGTACGTTTATTCATATGCGGCCCAATATATAATGATCGGTTTTATTATTGATATATGGAATGACGATGTAAGAACAGTTTACGCGGCGCGTAAACTGTTAGGGTATTTAGGGTTTTTAGGGTTTTAGGGTTTTGTTTACGCAGCTCGTAAAGCCGAGTATTCCGTTGGTGTCAACGTCATACTTTCATGCCAAATTCTGCAGACAAACTCGGCAAGGATGCCGGTATGCCAGAAAGCCTGGCAGTTGGCGTACGGGATAGGCAACGACCGCGTGGTACATTGCAAGACTGCTGTCAAGCTTGGACACAAGAGCGTCGTCAATGGGCGTGCTGGAAGCGGAACCTTGTACGTATATAGGATGAACTTTGTGATACTCTTGAAATGCGGGTGTTGTCGTGATAAGGGTAGTGGATGGGATTGTGATATTTTTCTGGAAAACTAGGAATGTACAAGCCCACATGCACTTCAAATCTTTACGCAAGGCGTATAAAAATACTTTTCAAAAAATACGTGTTATCACAGGCTCAGTCGGAACGCCACGGTAACTGCACGCGCCTGGCTGAAGGAGTTTTTCGAGCTCAACACCGACCCCATGCCAAATCCTAGCGGATGCCAAGCGGTGCACAACCTACCGGCAAATACACGCAAGAAGGACGTGTACGCCCTGTACGTGGCGTGGTGCGACGTGAACGAGGAGACGCCTGCCAGCCAGACAACCATAGCACACCTGTGGCGGACCGAGTTTTCCCATGTCAAATGCCCCGTCAAGGGACGATTCAAGAGCTGCAGCATCTGCGTGCGCCTGAAGCAACGCAAGAAGGAGGCAGTCACCGACGAAGAGAGGAAGCTGGTGGATGAAGCGAAGAAACGTCACCTCAACCTGGTCAACTCGGAGCGCCAGGAAGCCATGAACCGGCAGATGAAGGCGTGCGCCGCCCCTGATAAGTACGTAACGGCGGCGATATTGTTCAACCCGATTTTTTCGCGTTGCGTAAAGAAGCACCGTTGGGTTGTACACATTTTTTGGGTTTTGTACTTGATACAAGTATTACTCGATTGGTTTACACAGGACGTGTTTTTTCCATAGGTACCTATATATCGAGATGGACAGCATGGACCAGCAGAAGTGTGCCCTCCCCTGGTTCAATCACCCGTCCAAGGAGCTCGACACCAAGAGCCACATCCCGACGGTGGTTACCTGCGCACGGGTGCCTAAGGTTGGCTGTTTCGAATTTCTGTCGAACAACAACTTTCCGCACGACTCCAACCTTACCGTGACGATTCTGCACAAGACGCTGACCGAGGTGGCAAGGAGGAGGGAGGGCAAACTCCCGCCAGTGCTGTACCTTCAGATGGACAACTGCACTCGTGAGAACAAGAACAGCACGATGTGGGGCTACCTGACCTGGCTAGTGTCCACTGGCATTGTGGCCAGGGTCGAGTGCGGCTTCATGCTAGTCGGGTGAGTTCCAAACGATCCTCAATGTTTGCCACATTCGGTTTGTGACGCTGCATGGTTTTGCATAGAAAGGATGATCAACACTAGAATAGTAACGGCATGTTGTTTGACTTTTCCCCGCAGGCACACCCACTTTGGGCCTGACCAGCTCTTCAGCCGCCATGCCGTGTACCTGCGGGCTCACGACGCGTTAACCATTCCGGAGCTCAAGGAGGCGTTAATTGCGTCGTGGGAATCCAGGCAAGGCATGAAGCGCGTCGAGTGTTTTGACATAACAATGGCGGCCGACGTCAAGGCGTGGTTGGAGCCGCACCTGTTTAAAAACTTGAAGGACTACACAAAGCAGCACCACTACGTGTTCGAGAAGAAGATGCACGACGGCGTAGAACAGGTGGTAATGACATCCAGGCACTACGCGCTGTCCTCAAAGACGGAGTCGACAATCGACTTCCTCCGGGTAAGAGTTGCATCTTACATGTATGTTTTCCAGAGGCACCTATCAGTTTATACGAGTTGCGTAAAGCCATGTGCCTAACCCTGCCAACTAATTACAAGTACGTGTCATTGTATTCACAGTCGCTTCCACAAGGCGAGCCAGTGTCGGCTCTTCAACGCCCGCTGTTCCACCAACACGTCCCCAAAGTGCCAAAGGGGACGATGTCGGCAGAGCAGCACAAGAAGTTCCAAGATGCGGAGGCGATCCGCATTAAACGCATAATTGACGCCCGGTAAGAGGTGGACAAAGCCTGTTTTTATCGAATTGACTCTTTCTTGGTAACATTTGATACATATTCTTTTTCAACTGATACCTAGCGAAAGTATTTTGATCATTACGTTTGTTGATGTTTTTTTGGTGTTTTTTTTTTTTTTGGCAGGACGTCGTCAGGCAGCAGCTACTTGGACAAGTTGTACAAGGCAGGGTTGCTAAAGGACCACCACAAGGAGTGGTGGGACAATTTCTGGAATACCCAGCACACCACCGACTGGAGCGCAACTGCAGGTACTTACACATAACTTTGTTTCTTGTTTGTACGGATTCAAGTACTTGTTTGTTGAGGCCTACTTTACAATACTGACGTTCTGTTGTTTTACAGGCCTGAAGCTGGACTTCCCGTGGGCTATCAACGCCGAGGCTGCTGACCTGGAGGCACTGTTGCAAGATTCACCGGTAGAGAAGCCCCTCGAAGACCCGTATGGTCTTGAGGAGTTGGATGCCGGCTACGTACCGCCACACAGAGGGTCGTATAAGTCGACAGTGGACATGAACGGGATAGACAAGGACAAGTACGTGGTTGTGCTGGCGCCCGGCAAAGACAACTACACGTTCACGGTGGACGGTTTTGATGATAAACCGTTGTGGCTAGGCAGGGTAAGCCCAATTTATGTTTATACGAGATCTGTTTTTATGATATATGTTTTGCCAACGTTAGCACGCCTGAGGTTGTCTCTGCGTTTACGCGACGCGTAAGGTGTTTCAGTAAAATGCTCGTTTCCTAATCCCTCATGTCTCAGATGGTCGAGAAGGTTGGAGAGGAGTACCGGTTCAGGTGGTTCAAGGGTAACGGGAGCAGCGCGGACATGCTTAATGAAGAATCAACAAAGAGCGATCCGCTTAAACTTTCGGAAGAGAACCTCGTGCACATCATGGACACGCTTGTCGGCGCCCCGACCAAGGACGGCAAGGGGAACCGCAAGACCAAGGGCAAAATCCCAGCAAAGGCGGTGGAGATGATCCAGCGAGTGTTGCGGGAAGGTAAAAACGTAGTGGATAACAACGAATTTGCCTGCACCGGCTGCGCCGAATGTGGTGACGAATTCCAAGCTGACGACGAGCCGCTGCAGTGCCAAGGGTGTAGGAAATGGGTGCACAGAGAAGGCTTGTGCTGCAACCCTATGTTGCTAGGGTCTGATGATACGTGGTGGTGCAAGAAGTGCGAGGACGAGGAGGAGATGGGAAATTAGGGTTAAAAGTGCAAAGACAAGTCAAGAACACATTTTTTCCATTGAAATCAAGGTGTCTGTTTTTTTTTATACTGTTTGTTTGTAGTCTCCCTTCCTACTATATCCCTTCCTACTATATCCTTCCGCCGGAAACTTTTTTATTACGCCTTATAGTAAGTACTGTTTGAAATTCGCGCCTATCTTGTTATATACTTTATGTTCCACCACAAATTTTAACATTTTTGTTTTTACGCCTTATAGTAAGTATATACCCTTCTAGATTTGTGCCTGTCTTGTTTCAAGACGTTGTAACAATTATTGTTGACCAGTACACGAGGATACACATAGCCTCACCCATTGTTACACAAGCATCCTCAATTTCGTGCTAGACCGGATTCTCGTCTTTGACGTAGCCCACGACCAAAAAAAAATTAAAAAGAAACGGATTAAGAAGCGCTACAGTTCTTGTTAACCTCAATTTCTTGTTTATGTCACTAACTTCGTTCCCAAGTTCGTGTATTTCAACTGCCAGGTCATGTTCTAACGTGGTTCTGGTTTTTGCTGCAGCTTCTTTGGGGATTGGGGTGACAAGTTTGGTTATCGGGGTAAGGTCTAGGGGTGCGGGGGCTGGCGGGATGAACATTCCTAGCCTGGTCAGGTTTAGTGTGACGGTCAGGGGGTGGTGGTCAAGTACGGTGTGTTGTATGTTGCTCACCTCCTGTGAATGCTGTGGGCCAATGTTCTTGGCCTTGCCGCTTGGTTTGACCAATATGTCATCAATTCTGCTGCCTGCTATGAAGGTGGGGAGGCGTGGACCAGGAATGATGATCAGGGGAGAGGTGTCAACAAAGTGCTTGTGCATGTTGTCAAGTGTTGAGAATTCTGTTTTCCTGTCTTGCGGCAGGAGGGCTGCGTTCCAGTCCCCCCCCATTATTACTGCTTCCTCCTGTGATTGTTCCAGTACCTGTTGTAGATGGTTATATGCCGTCGTTCGTGCCTCCTTGTTGTGGCTTGGGGAGAGGTATACGCCTACAAGGTGCCATGCTGGGTAGTGTTTGCGTGTCAGTGTCAGGTGTAGTATTTGTCCGGCAAGCTCTTCCGGGGTATCCACTTTATCAATGACTAGGTGTTGTTGCAGATGGCGTTTGACTGCTATGGTAACCCCTAGGCCGCCTGTGTCTGTTTGGTGCTCATTGAATATGCAGTATTGCTTGAGGGCTGCTCTGAGTTTTGAAATGTTTCTCGAGCAGGGGAGGTGTGTTTCAGTGAGGATGATGAAGTCAGTGTTTAGGGGTGATCCTGGGTTTCCTGGGTTCATCATTGTAAGTTCATACAGGGAGGATGAGGATAGGGCTCCCCGTATGTTGATGGTAGCCACTGTCAAGGTGGGGGCACTAACACCTTCTGGGTGAGCGGGGGTAGCAGCCGCGTTGTTTGCTGGGGTGAGTGGTTTGGGTTTCTTCATGCATGAGCGTAGGGTTCGTTGCTTTAGTTGTATCTGTCGTGGTCTTTTTGCTGTGTTTTTGGTAGGGGTGGGTGCTGTCGTGCTCACTCCCCCAGTGGTGTTGCGTGTCTCTGATGTAGTTGGTTTGTCTTGTTCGGGTGCTGTTGTGTAGATGCGGGTAAGTCTGTGTGCCTGGGGTGATGTCGGTGCGTTGGTTGTGCTGTCAGGGGGTTGGTTGTCATGTGGCTGTGGTGTTTGTTTCTGTTGCTGCCGTGCTACTCTGACCTTTCTTGGTGTTAGGCTTTTGTAATATTGGTTGAGTTTCTGTTGGGTTTGTGTTGTGGTGGTGGCGCAGTTACCTCTGTAGGTCGTTTTCTTCTTCTTTGCGCCTGTGTGACTGGACTTGCGTACGGCCCGTTGAGGATCTGGCGCTACTGCTTTGAAGACCTGAGGTTCCTGTGCAGTCGCAGGGGGTTGTGTTTCTGTGAGGTCTATAGGGGAGGCCGGGTGTGTGTCCACTATGGGTTGGGTCTGCGGGTTTGTAGGGCGGTAGGTTTGTTGTAGTGCAGGTTCCGGGTCGTCATATGTGGTGGTGGGGCAGTAGGTCGAGTTGTGTAATCTGATCAGGTCAGCACAGTGCTTACTTAGTGTCCGTATCGGCTGGGTGGTGAAGTGTTTGAATGCTGCTGTGATGGCTGTGCTGATTGCAGTGTGTGGGTGTCGCTGTGTAATGTGCACACGCATGGCTTCTAGTGCCACAATGATCCAGTATCCGCACGACCAGGAGTCATTTTGAGGTTGGTGGGTGAGGATTGTTGCTTGCCTGTCAGATGAGTGTGAATGCAGGGTGTTCATCAGTTTGTTCTGGAAGTTCCCATTCATCAGGTGGCTGGACCCATCTCTCTCACCACTTTGAATGGAGTTCCACATTCGGGGGCCAAGTGGGTCCAGGAAATAGGCTCTCTTGTCTGCTGGAAGTAGGAAGACCGCCCTCCAGTGTGTCCCGTCTACGATTGGGATGAGGATGGGTCTGTTATGATGTAATGCATCCGCTATTGTGTGGCGGTTTGGCAGCTGCCAGACTATCGCTTCTTCCAGGTAAGTGAGTAGAGGCACTGGTGACATGGTTGTGTGCATGCAGGCTAGGCTCTCCGGGACAGTGTGGTAGATTATCCTTGCACATGCGTCTACTTCTTTTTCCTGCAGCTGGGCCCTTCTCCCAGTGTTACCTGAGTCACAGGGTATAGGGCAGTCTCCAGTGCCAGCCTGAACTGGTGGTCACCGCCCATTATCTGTGCACAGGATCGGGTTGGTGCTGGAGTCCCCTGCTGGGCCACCACCTGCGTTGGTGCATTCGTGTTGTGGGACAGTGGTGTCAGGTGCGGCAGGTTCAAGTGTGTGGGGGGGCACATCCGGGTGGTAGAGTTGGTTGTGTCTTCTAACGATGTCAGCGCAGTGTTGGCT
>JAUEJH010022162.1:0-10234 GCA_032275315.1 Desmognathus intermedius
GATACGTGTGGGATGAGGAGGAGCCACAACACTGCCTCGCTGCGTGACTCTCAGGAGACCTGTACGGCTCACGGAGAGTCCGACAGCTGGAGTGAGTGGAGCTCTGCCCTGGACATAGCACAAGATGGATATCAGCAGTGAGTGCGGCGGCGTACTGGGGGGGCTGTGGAAGATGCTCCAGAGTGGTGTTCCCCCTGCATGAACAGCTTCGGGACTGAAGCGAAAACACGCGCAACAGAGGTGCGATGGGAGAGTTCCCCGAGGGTGGAGAAGCACGGCGCACTTGGGCGCCAATAAAAGTGAACCCCTGCTGAGGGGAATAGGGATTATATCCCTCCAGGCAAGGCACCCACAAAGCAGCTGAGCCCATATACATGTGGCACAGAGGACCAGTAAAGAAAGACCCGTTACCATCCATTCTTGAAACAGTTATGCCTGCTCACTGCTACATTCTCCAGCAAACTCACTTAACACGCCATTGTTATCCCTAACAGACCTACTGTCATACAAAGCAATTAAAACACTCGATAGCATCCAACACCCTCCAAATATCAAAAGACTCTTTTTTTTTTTTTTTTATTGAATGAGTGACAATACAAATAGAGCAAAACATCAGAACAAAATATATATAAACAAAAGCCGAAACCAATCAATCCTCGAACATGGGTCCCCATAATTTACATAGTTTAGAAAGTGCCCCTCTCTTCTCAAGTATAATACGTTCGCTCAAATAACTTTCAGTAAATTTATAAATCCAAACAGAAAGATCTGGGGGAGTGGCATCTTTCCATTTTGTGGCCAAAACAATCCTAGCCAAGGTTACTGCTTTAAAAACAAGACTATTAATTGAAAAAGAAAATTCACTAACATCACAAAATATCAACTGTTTGACAGTTAGCTGGATCGAGATTTGGCAAACTTGAGAAAGGTACTCACATACACCATGCCAGAATTGCCGTAAATGGGAGCAACTTACAAACATATGTATTAAGTCGGCATCAGCTAGGGAGCACCTAGGACATGAATAATTCCCTATATACATTTTATTTAAACGACCAGGGGTATAATATAAGCGCATAAGCATCTTATGATGCTGGATCTGTTGGTTATTAAATAGTAAATATACTTTAGCTTTACGAAGGGTCGCACTTATATCAGTTTCGGTAATCTCCTCGCCTAATGCCAGGGACCATTTATCTGCTAGATGGACGAGGTCCGTATCAAGATAGGATAACAATATGGAGTAATATGCTGAGATCGCTCCTCTACCAGTACGGTATCTGAACAGATCATTGATCTTGTCTGTTGTATCCCAACAGCAGGGTGGAAGCGCCGCCAGGGCACTATGGATCTGAAGAAACCGGAAACGTGATAGTGGGGGCACTACCAGTGGATTGCTAAGTTCAGCATAGGTTTTCCAGCGGTCCCCCACTCGCATATCTTTGGGTGTACATATTCCATGGTCGCTCCAGGTTGTTAGAGATAAATCTCTTAACAACAAAGGAAGTAGGTCTGAGTGGAGGAGTGGCAGATAAAGGTGAGGATATGTGAGAGAGATTAGCTTAGAGACCTTAGCCCAGTTCTCCGCTAGATTGGCTAAAGATTTTAATTTAACCTTCTTGAAGAACTTCGGGTCAGCAAATTTAGGTGGCTTTAATCTGCGGAGTATCTGCATGTATAGTGGAGCCGATCTAGTGTAGTCAAATAGCATCATAATACGGTTCATTTGTGTTGCCCAGTTATAGACCTCAATATGAGGAAGTAGGAGACCTCCCTCTGTCCATGGTTTGGTCATTTTGATATATGATCGTCTGATGGCCTTAGAATTCCAAATAAATTTATTAATTATAGTATATAATTTGGTCAGATAGGTTTTGGATAACACTACCGGGAGGGCTCGAAATATATAGATATATTTTGGTAGTATTGTCATTTTGACAAGGTTAGATCGCCCAACCATGGAGAGAGGTAGGCTGCCCCATCTAGCAAATAGTTGCGTTGTTTCATCCAGAAGTCGGATTAAGTTGGAGGCTATTGTCTCTATCAAAGTATATCTATAGCTAATACCTAAGTAAGTGACCGAGTCTACAGGTATAACCGCCCCTGTATAGGGGATATTCCATGCCATAAGCTCTGTTTTTTCTGTATTCAGAGCGTAACCTGCAAATTTCCCAAACTCGGCCGCGAGTGAGAATGCTTGTTGCTGGGTGTTAACAGGGTCTGAAGAGATAATAACGATATCATCCGCGTACATGGCTAACGGAGGAACAAGATAGCCTGATAAATTATATCTCTTAATAACTAGTGATGCTCGCAAGCGTGTGGCTAGAGGTTCAATATACAAAGCGTATAAAGTAGGAGAGAGGGGACATCCCTGACGAGTCCCCCTCTGGATATTAAATGCTGATGTTAAACTGTTATTAATAGTAATGGTTGCAACGGGATTGACCGTGGCAAGTTCATAGATTGAAGCACTAGCCACAGGAACTGCCAATCTACCCAGTCGAATGCTTTTTGAGCATCAAGAAAAACTAAGGCAAGCATTGATTTATTAGTAGTAGCATGATCAATTAGTGTTGAGACTAGGTTTGTGTGTGAGACAGTGGATTTCCCTGGAACAAAGCCATGTTGGTCTTCCGGGATTAAATGACCGAGAAGAGGATTCAGACGGTTAACCAGTATTTTAGTCAATATTTTATAATCAGCGTTTAATAACGAAATCGGTCTATATGACCCGCATTTGGTTGAGTCTTTCCCTTTCTTGAGAAAAACCACAATTCGTGAAGCATCCCATGATTTAGGTATATCATAGTGGGTCATAATATATTGCAATAGTTGGAGAAAAAATGGTGAAAATGAAGAGTAAAACATTTGCCAAAATTCCGCTGGTAAACCATCTTCACCCGCTGCCTTATTTTTAGGAAGATATTTGATGGCTGCATTGAGTTCAGATTCTGTTAGATGATTACACACTAAACTAGCAATCAGGTTGGTCATTAAAGACCGGGCACTTGCGATGGCAAGATGGCCGCCCGGCTAGGCGGCTGAGGAGGACGTGCTCACAGGGTGCTCTGCCAAAACTCTTCGTGCAAGCTGGAAACTATTCAGGAGCGGCATGACCATCAGTCTCTTATCATTTTCTCATAAAGAATATATGCGACCTTGCCCTCCATGCTGATACTTCACATTACCTATGTGCTTCCAGAGCTGCGCTGCCATTATCGGCCGCCAATTCATCTTGCCCAGCATCGGAAGGCTTTATTATTAAACCATCGGCTGAGCAAGGGTATGCGGCCCAGACGCAGGGTCACTTCACCACCGCAGGCTGCTACCCTCAAACGAGCCAAAGTAAAAGCAAGTCTGCAGGCAGAAGCAAAGAAGGAGCGCAAAAACTTTTTTTTCAATGAGAAAGATTCCTCCGCCGAGGGGACCCAAGATTCAGGAATACAGGCGAGCTCTAGGACTGAAACCTCTGACAATCAAGACCCGGACCCCATCTCTGAACAGGACGGGACCATTGCCCCGCCCGGAACTTGCAGCAGGCAGACGCGGGCCTCCTCAGAGAGTTTAAGGCTTGACAAGCAGACAAAAAAAACAAACAGAGTTACCCGCCTGTCAGACATATGGCCCCCTAAAGCCTCACTGACTAAGTCTAACCCATATACTACTCCTGCGATTACCGGGAGGGCGCAATTGCTTATGCAGCTCAGGGGGGGTCTGGAGAAAGCTCAACTATCCCTGTCTCCTTCTTTTACCTCCCCTGTGATCCTACCTGCCGCATCTACACCCGCCACTGGTGCCACCGGTGTTTCTGCTGTGGAGACGCCTGGAGCTGGTGCGGCAATTCTGGAGGAGCCGCGCTCTGGTGCTGAAAGCGCGAGGGGGGTCGGAGAGACCGGCTGTCACATACTCAGTGCTGCCCTCGATGACAGCAGCACAGCGCTGGTCGTTTCGAGTGAGGAATTGCTAATAGCCACATCCAGCCAGAGGGCGGGGCCGGCAAAATCGTGCACAGGATTGGCCAGGATTTCACAGGCTTTCCCGCCCCCTGATTCCGCCCAGTTTCTCTTGTCCCCTACGAACCTCAGAGAGGGGTGTCGTTCTCCTCCACCTCTATCCATTATTGCGGCTCTTGTGCTGAACAGTACTACAAACGGCCGGCAGCTGCTCCTGTCCGCCCTCTCTGATCAGGTAACACAACCATCCTCATCTGACTGTGTATCATATATCTTGGGCACTACAGATTCAGGGAGTACTTCTCAATTAAATACAATGGCCGCAGCAGGCGGGGGAGATTCCGGACCCTCGGATTTAATTGCCCCAGACACTCAGCACGGGGAACATCAGCTTGCTACCGGAGTGCTCGATTATACTCCCATGATTTCTGCTATCACTGAGGTGCAAGACCGGCTCATGCGCCAGCTAGATCGTCAACATCAAGAGATGGTTGCTAACTTCCAGGCACTGCAACAGTCTGCAACTAGCCTTGAACTTAAGATAGGTCATCTGGATACCAAAGTGGACAAGATTCAGACTAAATTGGACGATCATGAAGCGCATATTCTTCAACAGACTCAGACTCTAGCACATCTTGCTACAGACCTAGATACTACTAATGTCCGAGTCCAGAAACTGGAGCTAGAGCTCGAGGCTTTAGAGACTCATTCTAGGCGGAATAACCTCAGAATTATGGGGGTCCCTGAGGGATCCGAGAATCAATCTACTGGGGATATGCGCTCGTATATAACTTCCCTATTTGAAAAATATCTTTTTCCCTCTGCTACAGATCATGGGTTTCTTGCAGACATACAAATAGCGCACCGCAACCCCGGGTTTGTAGATTCCAAGCGAGTTGGCCCCAGACCTATTTTGGTTAACTTTGCCACCTATGCCATCAGGGAAAAGGTCTTGAAGGCAGCTCAAGCCTTGGTAAATGCTAAAACCCCAGAGTTTTCATTTTATCTCCTGACACACGAAAGCCCTAGGGCTGCCAAGAGGAGATGGGAGCTTAAAGAGTTTATCCCCCGATTTAAGCAAGCTGGAGCCGAAGCATGGCTCCAAAAGTCTATCAGGCTCAAAATTAAATGGCAGCAGGGCACCCACACAGCAGTGACCCCCCGGGAGGCCCAATCTTGGTTGGATATTATAACTGAGCATGGGAAAAATGGCCCTGGTTTGGCGGGTGTCCCTGGTGGTGCGGGCGGGGGGCCCAACTTGGCCGGGATGACTGTAAGTAGCAGAGATAATCTGGGATGCGCTGGGTGACGGGCCTTCTTTATCATGTAGAGAAATGCATTGAAATGTACAGACTAACTGGTTATGATATCGATTGTGGTATATCGCTTATGGTGTAGGGCTAAGGGTGTTATACCGGTTGGCAACCCATTTTTTCTTTTTCTTTTATTAATTTTTTTTTTTTTCTCCTTTTGTTATTATTTAGGTATTTTGCATAATTATGGCCACCTTCACTAATTTATCTATAAAAGAAAAAAGGAAAATAAATATCGGCAGAGCACACCTGTTGGAGATTCCTTCCTCACTTGCCATTCAACCTCGCCCAGGAGCGAGGTGATGTAGGGATGCGGGTGGGTGTCAGAGGGGCTCTTAGCAGAGTCCCCGGGGGACTGGGGAGGGTCAAATGGGTAAAAAAAAGAATGAGTGACACGAAGCTTAGACAAGTTATATATATGTCTATTTTTATAGCCGATTCCTGTTGTAATGCTTATTTTACTAGGAAGCGGTTTAGAACCATTTATGGATCTTCGGGCTAGTTATATGATTAAGGCTCTTAGTTGGAATGTCAATGGGCTGAATTCTACTTCTAAAAGGCTGGAGATTAAGACTTATCTGTTACAATTCAAACCGGATCTGGTTCTATTTTAGGAGACCCATTTGCTTGCTGCTGAGGCAAATAAGATATTTAAGTCAATGGGTTACTCTAGGGTGTATCATAGTTCTCTATCAACCACTACTAGAGGCACTGCAATTGTAATTCTTAACTCAGAGATCACCCTTATCTCATTAGATAGAGACCATGCTGGGCGATGGGTAAGAATCATATGCCAATGGAAAGGACAGCCCTTCCAGGCAATTTCCTTTTATGGTCCCAATCATGATGATCCCGCCCCACTGTCTCAACTTATTTCTCAGTTGTCTACAGGTCCGCGAGCGATCTTAATGGCAGGGGATTATAATTATGCACCTGACCCGGGAAGGGATAGAACGTCAGGCAGGCATGGGGATCCCAAGCCCAACGTGGGAGGGATGTTCAGGCAAATACAGGATATCCATGATTTAGTGGATCAATGGCGATTTCTCAACCCAGCTGCAAGAGAATATTCTTTTTATTCTTATAGACATTTACACTATTCCCGTATAGATCTGGCTTTAGTAACCCGGAGCAATGCGATATATGGGAAACTTACCCATTTGGGGATAACCCTGTCTGATCATTCCCCTCTTCTCGTTGAATTTAACCTTCCAAACAGAGTAACCCCTCCAACCAGGCGTTGGTCTTTTAATAGAGCTTTACTAGATGATATTCATTTTAGGATCGTCATGGCAGAATACATACGGGGTTTTCTTGGGGACAATAAGGCTCTGCTAGCACCCCATTAGTATGGGACGCATTAAAGGCTGGTATAAGGGGGTTTATTACCTCATATGGGATTCAACTAGAGAGAGAAAAAAAGAATGCTAGAGATTCTGAAACAGCGAATCTGCGCGAATGTGAGAATTGGCATGCTTACCAGCTCAGGATGGGACACGATCCCGCTGACGCACTTCATTCTCTTAGCCAAGCTAAACTTCAGATTACTTCAAGAATAGCTGCAGAAGCTCGACAAAAATCTCAAAATAATAAAATTATTCGAATGGAGCAAGGGGAAGTAATTGGACGCTCCCTAGCGTATATGGCCAGGGAAAAAGCTAGCATGCAAAGAATAACAGCGATTACAAAGATTGATGGGACTCATCTCATTAACGAAACTGATATAGCTAACGAATTCTTGAGGTACTATCAGGAACTATACTGTAATGAAGTTGCTGCAACTTCACAAAGCAAGTTACGGTATATAGCCGACACAGGTTTACCCCGGCTCACTGGAGCAGCCTCAGCCACACTAGATGCTGCAATAACAGAATCCGAGCTCAATGCAGCCATTAAATATCTTCCTAAAAATAAGGCAGCGGGCGAAGACGGTTTACCAGTGGAATTTTGGCAAACGTTTTATTCTTCTATTTCACCATTTTTTCTTCAATTACTGCAATATATTATGACCCAGTACGATATACCTAAATCATGGGATGTTTCACGAATTGTTGTATTTCTCAAAAAAGGAAAAGACCCTGCCAAATGTGGGTCATATAGACCGATTTCATTATTAAATGCTGACTATAAAATATTAGCTAAAATACTGGTTAACCGTTTGAACCCTCTTCTTGGCTATCTGATCCCAGAGGACCAACATGGCTTTGTCCCAGGGAAATCCACGGTTTCACACACAAATCTAGTCTCAACATTAATTGATCATGCCTCCACTAATAAATCTATGCTTGCATTAGTTTTTCTTGATGCTCAAAAAGCATTTGACCGGGTAGACTGGCAGTTTTTGTGGCTAGTGCTTCAATCCATGAACCTACCACGGTCTTATATCTTAACATTACAAGCTTTATACAGCAACCCTGTTGCGACTATTACCATCAACAATAGCCTAACACCAGCATTTAACATCCAGAGGGGCACCCGCCAGGGGTGCCCCCTTTCTCCTACCCTATATGCACTATATATAGAACCATTGGCTACACGATTGCGAACATCTCCAGCTATTAGATCATATAATTTTTCAGGATACCTTGCACCCACGCTAGCTATGTATGCAGATGATATTGTCATTATAACATCTGATCCAGTCAACACCCAGCAAGAAGCATTTCTACTTGCTGCAGAGTATGGGGAACTGGCGGGATATGCCCTGAACACCGAAAAAACTGAGCTCATGTCATGGAATATCCAATATTCTGGGGCGGTTATACCTGTAGAATCGGTGACATACCTTGGCATTAGCTATAGATACACTTTGACAGATACAATAGGCTCCAACCTAGCAAGTCTTATGCTCGAAACAACACAATTATGTGCTAGGTGGAGTAGCTTACCTCTCTCTATACTAGGACGATCTAATCTTGTCAAAATGACAATATTGCCCAAGTATATATATGTTTTTCGAGCTCTCCCGGTAGTGCTATCTAAAATCTATTTGACTAAATTGCATAGTATAATAAATAAATTTATTTGGAACTCTAAAGCCATTCGGCGATCATATGTCAAAATGACCAAGCCATGGACAGAGGGAGGGTTATCACTCCCTCATTTCGAGTTTTATAACTGGGCATCACAGCTGAACCGGACAATGATGCTACTTGATTATACTAGGACCGCCCCATTATACATACAAATTCTGCGGAGGCTTAAGCCACCTAAATTTGCCGATCCAAAGTTCTTCAAGAAGATCAAACTAAAATCTCTGGCTAACCTGGCGGAGAATTGGTCTAGGATCACTAAACTAATATCTCTTCCATATCCTCATCTCTATCTGCCACTTCTTCAATCAGATATACTTCCCCTGATGCTAAGGGATATTTCTTTGTTAACCTGGAGTGACCGTGGCATACGCACACCTAAGGATATGAGAGTTGGTGATCGCTGGAAAACCTATGCTGAACTTAGCAATCCACTGGTGGTGCCCCCACTATCACGCTTTCGGTTTCTCCAGGTACATAGCGCCCTGGTGGCACCCCCCCTAGCTGTTGGGATACAACAGATAAGATTACTGACCTGTTTAAATATCGCATCGGCAGAGGGGCTATTTCAACCTATTATTCTATATTGTTATCATATGTTTGTACAGATTTTACCCATTTAGCAGAGAAATGGTCATCTGCATTAGGAGAAGTGATTACTGAAACCGATATAAATACGACGCTTGGCAAAGCCAAAGTTTATTTGTTATTTAACAATCAGCAGATTCATCACCACAAAATGCTTATGCGATTATATTACACTCCTGGTCGCCTTGGCAAAATGTATACGGGGAATTATTTATGCCCTAGATGTTCTCTAGCTGAGGCAGATTTAATACATATGTTTGTCATTTGTCCTCAATTACGGCAGTTCTGGGACGGTGTTTGTGAATATCTTTCTCAAGTTTGCCAAACTCCGATACAGTTAACTGTTAAAAAACTGATATTTTGTGATGTTACGGAATATTCTTTTCCAATTAATAGCCTTGTGTTCAAAGCTGTAACTCTGGCTAGGATTGCTATTGCTACAAAATGGAAAGATGCTTCCCCTCCAGACCTCTTTATCTGGATTTATAAGCTTACAGAAAGTTATCTAAGCGAACGTATAATATTAGAGAGGAGAGGGGCATCTGCTAAACTACGTAAACTATGGGGACCCATGGTAGATGATCGATAGGTTTTAGTTTGTATGTTTCTTTCTTCTCTTTTTTCTATAAACTCAACCGCTGACAGAAATGGGTTATTTAGGATGTATTTTTACAAGTATTTTTTTTGTATTGTCACTCATCTAATTAAATAAATAAATAAATAAATAAATAAATAAAAATAATTTACCTAACCGAAGTTCAGAAAGACAACAACCAGATTGTGGAACCCATACTCTTGGGCAAGAAAATTATTTACACTGTTTCAGGATCAGGTGCGAGAAGCAGTGAAAAAAGACCAAGAAATCACTAACAGGATACAGGCCGAACGAACTTTTTTCATCCAAGATGGATTAGTGTTCAAGAATAAGGCTCTCTACCTTCCAGCTAATTTACGAGATATCGCATTGGAACAGTTCCACGACGCTCCAGTCGCAGGACACAAAGGTGTCACAGGTACCACTGACTTACTTTCCCGTTATTTCTGGTGGCCAACCTTGAAAACAGATGTTAAACAATATATCAAAAGATGTACTATCTGTGCCCAAATGAAATATAGCAATATGAAACCCGCAGGATTATTAAGACCTCTGGAATTACCGGAAAAGCCATGGCAACACATTGCTACAGACTTGTTTACCTGTGTCAGAGAAGTGCACTGTGATCATGGTCACGATAGATTCTTTTACAAAGATGGTACACCTCACTCCTCTAGAACAGCTCCCTACGGCAGCTACGTTGTTATGGTGCCCTTCACATCCCCGGCCGGCAGGGGGCGCTGTTGCCCC
>JAUEJH010023266.1:0-10228 GCA_032275315.1 Desmognathus intermedius
CCCGCCCGTAGTACCGGGAGAGGGGGCTTAGTGAGTCTGGCGTGAACGTCCAAATGGACCGGTTTCAAAAGGGAGACATGAAACGACGGATGTACCTTCCACCTGTCAGGTAACCGTAGTTTAAACGTAACCTCGTTTATCTTAGCAAGAATCGAAAAAGGACCTACATAACGCATTCCTAGCTTGGTAGGACCCAGTATGGGAAGATTGGCAGTAGAAAGCCAAACTAAATCTCCAACCTGATAGTCAGGAGCCTCCCTTCTCTTTTTATCTGCAGCTGTCTTCATTATGACCTTGGCGTGTTCTAAATTCCTATGAACTCTCGACTGAATTTCCTCGAGGCGACCGAGGTGTTCCTCAGCGGCCGGTACCGTAATAACCGGGGGATGGAAGTTAAGGGCCCTAGGATGTGCCCCATAGAGACAATAGAAGGGCGAGGTCTTCGTAGCTGAATGTACCGCGTTGTTAATCGAGAACTCCGCTAAGGGCAGATAGGACACCCAGTCTGACTGGTTTTGATTGACGTACATGCGCAGATATGTTTTCAATGTACGATTAATGCGTTCGGTCTGACCGTTCCCTTGGGGGTGATAACCAGAGGTTAATGAACGATCCATACCTAGTACCATACAAAGAGAAGACCAGAACCGTGAGACAAACTGGGAACCTCTATCGGATACGATTGAGGTTGGAAGCCCATGTAGTCGATAGACATCCCGTAAAAATATCTCAGCTAATCTCTTAGCTGTTGGTAACAAGGGTAAAGGTACGAAGTGTACCATTTTGGAGAACGAGTCCACGATGGATAGGATACAAGTCAACCCTTCAGATTTCGGTAGCTCTACAATAAAATCCATCGATATGATCTGCCAGGGTCTGGTAGGTACTGGTAAAGGCACTAGTTTACCCATGGGTTTTCCTGTAGGATTTTTGGCCTGTGCGCAAATAGGACAAGAGAGAACATAAGCATGAACTTCTTTCCCCATGTTTGGCCACCAGAAATGTCTTCTTAAAAGTTCCGAGGTTCCTTGTGTACCTCTGTGACCAGCGATTGGGTTCTCATGGGATGCACTCAATGCTTCCTTCTGTTTGCTGGGATCTAGTAACACCACCCGATCCTTGTAATACAGAACTTGATCTACGAGATGAAAATTCTCCTTGTCGAGATAAATCCTAACCTCTGGGTTATCTTGATCTGTCAATTGTAAGCCCTCGCGTACTTCGTCCCAGGGAGATAATTTACCTATAATAGGTACTTCCGGACTAAAGAACTTAGGACATACCGTCTCTTCTTCTATTTCGGACTGATACTTCCGAGATAAAGCATCGGCAATGATATTTTGGGAACCCGGAATGTACGTGATCTCAAAGTCGTACTGTGCCAGAAAAAAGGCCCATCTAGCCTGTCTCCCATTTCGACAATCCAAATTACGTAGAACACTTAAGTTCTTATGGTCAGTGCGAATACGGAAAGGGAACCTTGCCCCTAATAGATGATGGCGCCACTCGGATAGGGCAACCTTGATGGCGAGAAGTTCCTTTTCTATGGTAGAATAATTTATCTCTGCTGGCCGTAACTGTCGAGAATAATAAGCTACTGGATGTTCTAGTCCGTCCGTAGCAGAGATCTGAATCAGAACCGCTCCTAGTGCGTGATTGGACGCGTCCGTTTCAACAGTAAAGGACCTAAGGTCATCTGGCGGAACCAAAATGGGAGCTGTGGTGAAAGATTCCTTTAACAACTGAAAACAGTGTTCAGTTTCGGCGGTCCATTGAAACGGAACCTCCTTCCGTAACAATCGGGTCAAAGGTGTAGTAAGTCTGGCAAATTCACGAATGAATTTCCTGTAATAGTTTGCGATGCCTAAAAAACGTTGTACCGCCTTAACCGAAGTAGGAGCCTCCCAATCTAGAATGGCGGAAACCTTGCGGGGGTCCATTCGGAAACCTTGTCCCGACAGAATGAACCCTAGGTAATCTACCTCATCCCTGTCAAACGCACATTTCTCTGGTTTACTTGATAAACAGTGTCGGGATAATCTTTCTAACACCTCTTGTGTTACCTTACAATGCTTGTCCTTATCCCGTGAAAAAATGAGAATGTCATCTAAATACACGATGACTGAGAACATCAATAGGTCTGAAAAGACGGAATCCATGAAGCGCTGAAAAATGGCAGGCGCATTGACAAGGCCGAATGGCATCACTCTGTATTCGAACAGCCCAAAGGGTGTCCTGAAAGCGGTTTTCCATTCGTCGCCAGGACGTATTCTGAGTAGATGATACGCCCCTCTAAGGTCGATTTTAGTGAATACAGTAGAACCGGACACTGCGTCTAGAATGTCCTGGATGAGCGGTAAGGGATAGCTGTCACGAACGGTGATGACGTTAAGTGCACGGTAGTCTATGCAAGGGCGTAGATCCCCCGTCTTCTTCTTCACGAAAAAGAGGGGTGCTCCTGCAGAAGAATAGGAAGGAACGATAAGACCCTGTTGTAAGTGTTCGTCCAGGTACTGACGTAACACGATACGTTCTTGGCGAGAAAGATTATACATTCGCTCGAATGGAATCAAGGACCCTGGTAAGACTTCTATCCGACAATCGTACGGTCGGTGAGGCGGTAAGGGTTTGACGATAGGATTCTCGAAAATTTGGGAGTACTTCTGATACTCCTCAGGAAGAACTGAGCACAACGAAGAAGTCACGTTAGGTTTGGCATCAGAAGCTAGTGACCAAGCGGTGGTGGTCCAGGGGGAATCACTAAAACAATGCTTATAGCAGAAAGATGAATGGAACATTACAGTCCCTAGTTCCCAATTGATGAAAGGATTGTGTCGGCGAAGCCAAGGGAGACCGATGATTAACGTGCTGTGTGGGGATTTGATACAATTCCACGTAACCGACTCCCTATGACGACCTAACACTAAAGAGGTTGGAATCGTCTGCCAGACAATGGGACCTGAAGATATCGGAGAGCCATCCACTGTCTGTACCGGGGCAGGAACCAACTTCTTCACTAAAGGTAAGTTAACCTTAAGCGCCCACTCTAAATCAATAAAAAGACCAGCAGCACCACAATCCAAGAGCGCGGTGAGCTGCACACCCTCTTGACCTGCCCAGAACAACCCAACCGTTAAATACAGCATAGCCTCCTCGGTGTCTGTATTCGCAGAAATCATAGGACCTTCCGGAGCACCCGCAGCAGGGTCCCTACTTAACTGCGGGTGTTGGTGTTTCCCGCCAAACGTCGAGGGGGACAGATCGGACAAGACTTGATT
This sequence comes from Desmognathus intermedius, assembly GCA_032275315.1. NCBI lineage: Eukaryota > Metazoa > Chordata > Amphibia > Caudata > Plethodontidae > Desmognathus > Desmognathus intermedius. Next base: position 3,279 of record JAUEJH010023266.1, read on the forward strand.
AGATGTGCTGCCGACCCAGAGTACAAACATAAGCCCTTAGTTCTCCTACGCAATCTTTCCTCCTCAGAAAGAGGCCCCTTAGTGGCGTCTAACTGCATGGGCTCCTCTGTGTTGTCGCCCTTTGGCGACTCCGACGGCCTAGGAGCGCGGGCGGTGGAAGAAAAACCCCTACGACGCTCTGTCTTTCGTTCTGATAACCTAAACTCAATGGAAAGAGCTAAATCCATGAGGGAAGAGAGGCTTTCTGGCCTAGCAACTCGGGCCAACTCATCCTTCAACTCCTCACGTAACCCACGACGGAAAAGTGGCAGCTGCACCGTCTCTGGCCACTTGGTTTCAGTGGCGAGGTTTCGGAACGCAGTAATGTAGGATAGCACATCTCGAGTACCTTGGTTGCAGTCCAACAGTGCTTCCTCTACAGAAAATGTGCACTTTTCTCTAGCGAACATCTTGTTAAACTCTGTCTCAAAAAGAGGAAAGTCTGCTAGGATTGGGTCATCTCTTAACACGTAGGGATTAGCCCAAGCGAGAGCATTGCCGGCACAATGGCTAATTACAAATCCGACCTTTGCCTTGTCTGTAGAAAAATGTTCTACCTTAAACAAAAACTGAACCTTGCAAGCCGTCAGAAATTCTTTCAATTTTTTAGGTTCACCAGTGTATTTCTCAATAGAAGTCGCCATGGGAGCTGCCTCCAATATCACTGGAGGACGTGTCTCTATGGCTCCCTTAAGAGTTGCATTTTGTAACTTGAGATCTTGTAATTCTAGATTAAGTTGCTGGATAGCCGCCGTAAGTTCCGCGGCGGTAGCCATGACAGTCCAATTCAAAGAACTTTTTAGGGCCTTTCAGTCTGTTTCTAAATGCAACTCTTACCTGAAACGGCACCGATGGATTCGTGGCTGAAGCGAGTTCCTCACGTTGGTTAGAGCTTACTATATATAGAAAGTCTCTAAACACCGTGGGAGAAGGAGGAAAAGCCGTAGGCACAAAAACCTCCGGGAAGGCTGGGAACCGGATACCTTGGAGCTGCAGGACAAAGGGGCCGTGACCCTAACACTACTGCTAGAACTAACCCGGAACCTGGGAAGACCCTGCCTAAGACAGGAACCTTGGGGCTAGCTAGGAGTCCCTACAGAAGGGCGTGGCAGGGGCAAGAAACTACCACGGTGGAAGAGAGGGAGCAGAGAGATAGACAAGGAAGGAGAAGCAGAACAGATCAATAGCGCAAGAACCGGGGAACCTGGAGCCTAGGAGACGCGAACAACACTCACTGAAAGGCAAGGTGCTAGTGGACGCCGACCCCGATATAGTTCCTGCTGGAAAGGGATTGGAAGGTCGGGCGGTCATGTGACCGCGCGGTGTGCGCACGTACGTCGCGCCCAAGTAATGCGGAAGAACGGGGACTGCCGAAGTGCGGTCACGTGATACGGGACCGAAGGGACGCAAAACCCGATCCCGACACCGGCTAAGAGGAGTGCGCAAGGCGGGAGCTAATACTGACGGGAGTTGCCAATGGCGGAAGCGAGGATGCGGTAAGTGCGCGTGAGGGCCCTAGTAAACGCACCACGACGCGTCGGGGATAGCGCCGGATGGCAACAACTTCTCCTTGTGTAGGGTGAGCCCTTGTTCCTCCAACCTTTCCAACACAGCTTCGAGTCGTGCAAAATGTTCATCTTCCGACGTTGCATAAACCAGAATGTCATCACTGACATTTATGACACCCTCTAAGTCCTGAATCACCGAGCGTATGGCGTTTTGGAACACCTCCGCTGCGGAATTCACTCCGAAACTCAACCTCTTATACCTCCTCAGCCCCACATGTGACGAGAACGTGGTAATATATCTGGACCGGGGGTGTAAGGGAATCTGGTGATAGCCAGCCTTGAGGTCCAGTTTTGAAAAAATTTTCGCGCCAGTGAGGTCCGCCAAGAGATCATCCACAGTTGGAGTGATGTGTCTCTCCCGCTTTATAGCCACATTTGGCTTTCTCATGTCGACACATAAGCGGACCTTGTCCGGTTGTTTGGGCTTGTTCGCCACGACCAACGGGGAGACCCACGGGGTCGGCCCCTTCACCCGCTCAATTATGTCCTGTTTTTCTAGTTCCTCCAGTTCTCTTCGGACCTTCTCACGCTGGTGAAAAGGGACCCTCCGGTGCTTGTCTGCCACTGGTTGGATCTCTTTATCAATGTGAAGCTGTACAGGAGGGCCTTTCTTGCACCCTATTCCCTGGAATAGTTTGGGGTGACGGTCCAGGAGTTCCGTAATCGACTGTTCATGTATGTTGAACGCAAATTGGACAATCAAGAGTTTAATGGCTGACCTACAGCCCAGTAAGGTTTCCGTGTCCTTGTCAACCACGTGGAATCTCACGCGAGCCGAGTTGGCCCCGTATCTGATTTGTGACATGAATGTCCCTAGCACTGGAAGGGGAGTGGTACTCCCATATGCCATGAGGATGACAGTCGCTGGTTTCAGCTCAGGTTTTGGCAACAGCGACTCAAAAGACTTTCTCGAGATTACGTTGACAGCTGCTCCGGTGTCCACTATGACCATGTGTGAGCTGTCTCCTATCATTATCATGCATTTTGGGCGGAACTTTTTCTTGTCGCCTGTCACCGAGGAAATCAGCCTTATCTTCGCAACTCGCTTAGGAAGTGTCGATATGGCGTTGGCAGCCATCTCTTGACCATTGTCATCCTCTTCTTCTTCTTCCTCATCGTACGAGAGACACTCTTGCTCTTCTGGGGCAGTTTCTACCTGTCTTGTCAACCGTTTGGTGCGTAGCTTCTGCCTCCTCCTGTCTTGTCTGGGAGGTGAGGAGCGGGATTGGCACATTACCGCATAGTGGTTCAGTTTGCCACAGTTCAAACATTCCCTGCCAACTGCTGGGCACACATCTCTTCTGTGCCACGTTTCTCCACACATGCTGCATGTTTGCTGGGGTTTTACATCACCCGGTCTCTTGTCAGTGTCCGCCCTCTTGAATTGTCGAGGCCTCTGACCCCTTGGCCGGCGCTGGATAGCCGCCACAGGTGTAGAAGAGACCGGGGGAGCTTCCCCCGGTTCTAGTTTCACTTTCCTGAGCGCAGACTCCATCGCACACGCTCGCACATCAGCCAGTTCCCTCTGGCGTCCAAGTGTTAACATGCGCAACAGGGGCATTCTTGGTTCAGACATAATCTGCCTTCTGAGCTTCTCAGAGTGTACTCCATATATTATTTGAGACCTGATAATCTGTTCCACATCCGCGTACTCACATGCTTTGGATGCTTCTCTTATCCTGGCATGGAATGAGTCTATCGACTCGCCTTTGGTCTGCATTACTTGTCTTAACTTGAAATCCTCAAAGTCTGGGTTCACCTGAGGCAAAAAGTGGTCTTTCAGCGCATCTCGTGCCAGTTCATAATCCCCTTCCATGCCAGTGTCTTTCAATGAATTGAAAATTCTCCTTGCCTCATCCCCCACGTGGAAGAGCAATAGGTCTCTTTTCATCGTTGGATCGGATATGTTGTCCAAACGGAAGAACCGTTCTAAATGTTCAATCCACATCAACCACCTGGTTCCAGTCGTGGAGGGGTCCCCATATACATCGAATGGACGCAACGAGCTCTCCCGCCCAGACAGGTGCACCATTGCCGGGCGGTCGTCTGCGCTCATGTTTGCAGGAGGGATCAGGAGCTCCTCACCAGAGTCAGGTTCCGATGACGAGGGTGATGCTGACGCACCCTCTGCGTGCTCAACCTCAGCCACTCCTGGGGGCACCACTACTTCAGCCAGGGTCACCAGCGGCAGTCTGCGGTGAAGGCCTTCAATCAGGGACAGTCCGACCAAACAGCAGCAGTGGGGAGCGGCAGCTCCACCCACGCGGACTTATAGCGTCCCCACTGAAGAGTGGGGGAAAACTGACAGGGGGGGGGGGTGACTCCTGCCCCCACCACAGCACACGGCAGGGAGCGGCGGCTCCACCCGCTCTAAACGCACCTTGCAGGGAGCGGCAGCTCCACCCGCTGCTGAAATCCCTCGCAGGGAGCGGCGGCTCACACCCGCGGTAACCGCACACAACAGGGAGCGGCAGCTCCACCTGCTGTAAGTGCACTGTGCAGGGAGCGGCGGCTCACACCTGCACACGCAATCGCCCTGGGGCCGGCGGCACACAGAGCCACACACCGGGGAGCGGCGGCTCCACCCGGCCGTGGACTCACCCAGATGGCGGGGAGCAGCGGCTCCACCCGACCACGTCTGACCCACTCACGGGGAGCAGCGGCTCTACCCGCCGTGGAGACCCAACACCCAACAGGCTGGGGAGCGGCAGCTCCACCCAGCTGTTTGCAGCGTCGGTCCGGGTCTGGCACACACACGGGGCCGCGCCCGCCTCGTCGCCAATGTTATGTGTCGTGCTGAGAGCCCACTCGCACACACACACAATAACCTGACACGACTTGTCACTCTTAGTGAAAGCGCTCGACTGGCGCCTTGGCGCCACTTTTATTATTTATACTCCCCGCGCTGGGCACGTACGCGTCGGCGTAGTGTCACATGACAGCTGCCGCACCGGCAGCACTTTCCCGGAACCACAACACTGGTTCCTGATATAACATCCCCTACCAACTAGAATTGAAAACCCACAACAACAGATACAGTAACTAAAACATTAAACATAATAGTCTTTGAGCCTGCTCGACGGACGAGGGTTCTTTCTTAGGTTATATCGTGGACCATTTTCAGTAGTTCTCTGACTCTGGACTTCTCGGTGGTCAGTGGGATGCGCCATGTCCTGGGTTTCCCTCGCCACGCTCTGGTTGCCTGATTCAGAGTTGCAAGGGGTGACAGACCCGGTTTCACTCCTGGTCTCCTCAGACATCTCACAGTCCATGTCACTGTCCTGATGACCGCAAAACACAGACACCTCTTTCCACATGGTGTCTGAGATCCTTTTGAAGAATGAAATGTTTCGACAGACCTGTTCGTTTGCACGGGCCACTGTTATCATGGATGCTTTCTTTTCAACCACTTTCCAAGGTGTAGTCTCAAATGTGAGATCCATCTTTCCAGACTTCTTTCTTGTCAACATCAACACGGTGTCTCCTACTTGGATGTGAGAGTTTGTGGATCTCCTTGCCTGGCTCACCTTCGCGTTCTTTTTCTTTCTCACATCCTCTACCCTCTGGTGATCAATAGGGCTGGACAAATCACCACGTAAGACAGGCATGGTGTCTTTCACTCTTCGTCCCAGTAGAGCCTCTGCGGGAGCTACAGTCGTAGAAGAGTGAGGGGTGGTGCGATACCCTCGCAAAAATCTGTACACCTCAGACAACCAGTCTTGTTTCTGTTCCTTTGCAATGCGGATAACTTTATTAAGAGTCCTCATGAACCTTTCCACGTCACCATTGGCTTGTGGCCAGTAGGGGGTGACATGACGGAGCTTGATGTTTAAGTTCCCCAAAAATGTTCTCAGTTCCACACTCCGGAACGGAGGCCCATTGTCACTCCTTATCGAGTTGGGCAAACCATGGGTGGCAAACATTTTCTCTAGGGCCTGAATGACAACTCCAGCAGATGTGTTGGGAACCAATTCAACTTCAGGGTACCTTGAGCACTCATCCAAGGCCACAAATAGATAATGGTCCGGTGATACCTGACAAAAATCAACAGAGAGATCACTCCAGGGGGTGTGGCTCCGCGATGGAGTGAGTATCGGGTCAGGAGGGGAAGGCCTTCCGCTGGCTGAGCACATCAGACAAGTGTTTACCATGTCCAACACCAGTTCTTGCAACTTGGGGAACCAGTATCGGCTCCTTAGTCTCGCAGTGGTTTTGGTCACACCCTGGTGTCCCTCATGAGCCAACACCAGAATTTTCGGTACTAGAGCTTCCGGGACCACGATGCGTTCCCCTCTCAACAGCACCCCTTCTCCTGAGACTGATAACTCATTACGTACTGAGAATAACTGTTCCATGAATGTTTTCTCCTCTCTGTTGTAGCCAGGGGTGGAGGACAGGAATCGGTTCCAATCCCCGGACATGATTGTGTCCATCGCTTTGGACATGCACCTGCTCCGGGCTGTGGCATCGATGAGTTCTCCAAGAGATATGGCTTTCGGTCTGGACACCTCAATTACAGACCGGACATGTGCTTCCGCTTCTTCTGCTTCATCAGCCTCCATTCTGGTGGCCGGCCGGGGATGCCTCGACAGGAAATCCGCGGGATTGTCATGTCCCGCTCGATATTTCAGTTCGAAGGAATATACTTGGAGCTGGAGCATCCATTTCTCTATCCGGGCCGGAGGGTGGGGGGCAGTGCCAGCAAAGATGGGTATTAAAGGCTTGTGGTCTGTAAACACTACAAAGGGAAATCCATATAGATAAAGGTGAAAATGCTTGCAACCCCACAGCACCGCAATGGCCTCCTTTTCTATTTGCGAGTATCTCTGTTCTGTACTCGTTAGGGCCCTACTTGCGTAAGCTATGGGTAGCACCTCCCCATGCCGGTTCCTTTGTGTTAGCACGGCCCCAAGCCCAACCGGGCTTGCGTCAACCAGCAACTCCGTTTGCAAGTCCATGTTGAAATATGCCAAAGTGGTGTCTGCAGACAAACTGTCTTTGATGCACTGAAACGCCATGGCACATTCACGGGACCATTCCCACTTGGTCGATAGTTTGGTAAGGTTTCGGAGGGGCTCAGACACAGACGCGAGGTGAGGAATAAAACGCCCGCAATAGTTAGCCATGCCGAGGAAGCTCCTCACAGCGCTGACATTTTCTGGCGGGGAGGCCGACTTGATGTCTCTCACCTTTTTAGGGTCTGCGGAGACCCCCTCAGCATTTAAGATGTAGCCGAAGAATTCCAACTCACGTTTGGCGTACTCACACTTCTCCTTGTGTAGGGTGAGCCCTTGTTCCTCCAACCTTTCCAACACAGCTTCGAGTCGTGCAAAATGTTCATCT
>JAUEJH010024372.1:0-10221 GCA_032275315.1 Desmognathus intermedius
TCCGGTTGCCTAGCATGAAAAGCCGCTTGAAGGCGCGGGGCATGAACATTGGCAACCGGCTCCCAAGACCTGTCTTCAGGGCCATAACCAACCCAATCAATCAAGTACTGTAGTCTGCCTCTAACCAGACGCGAATCTAAGATTTTAGCAACCTGGTATTCACCTTGTGTATCCGGGGCCGGCAGAGAAACCCCCTGGTCTGGACGAGTACCTGGGGCGTAGGCTTTGACCTGTGAGACGTGAAACACGGGGTGGCATTTCATGGTAACGGGTAAACGTAACCTTAGGACTAGGGGAGAAAGCACTGACTCAATAATGTAAGGACCTATGTAACGAGGAGCTAACTTGGGGCAGGAAGTGCCCTTAAAGCGTAAGTTTTTGGTTGATAACCACACTCTATCCCCTGCATGAAATGTGGGTGCATCTCTTCTATGTTTGTCGGCTTGTTCCTTCATGGCTGCCTTGGATGCCAATAGGAGCGTAGTGAGAACACGTACCCTAGACGAGAAGGACTTGAGGAACACTGACACTTCAGGAACCAGGGAGGCATTATGAAACCTAGAAGGGAGAAACCTAGGATGGTATCCCATAAGGGCACAGAAGGGAGTGGTCTTAATGGCTGAGTGATAAGAGTTGTTATACATAAATTCAACCAAAGGCAGGGCAGGAAACCATTCTTTCTCATCCCTCATACAGAAAACCCTTAAGTATTGCTCAAGAGTCTGGTTACACCTTTCGGTAGACCCATCAGTTTGAGGATGATATCCTGAGGAAAACACAAGTTTAGTCCCAATATGTTCATTAAATTCTTTCCAAAATTTCGCTATGAACTGCGACCCCCTGTCGCTCACAATGACATCGGGTATACCATGTAGCCTAATTACAAAACTTATAAATACCATAGCCAACACCTTTGCAGAAGGCAAACCTGTAAGACCAATAAAATGTGCCATCTTAGTGAAGAGATCCGTAATCACTAGCACCACTGAATGCCCCTTACTACATGGAAGGTTAGTTATGAAGTCCATCGATATGTGTTGCCAAGGACCCCCTGGAACCTTTAATGGTTGGAGTAGTCCCTGGGGCATCAAGTGACTAGATTTAATCTTGGCACAGACTGGACATAAGTGCACGTAATCATCCACAGTCCTTTTCATTTTATTCCACCAAACGTAACGAGACAACAACTCCATAGTCTTAACGGGGCCAGGGTGTCCTGCCAAGGGTGAATCATGGCACCATTGCAATAATTCATTCTGTTGAGTAGACTTGGGTACCCACAGTCTCGATCCACGAAAAAGGAGACCCTCCATCTCTTTATACATAGTACCTTTAGACAAGAAACGATTCTTTTCATCCAGAGAATAACTATCCCGTACCTCCTGCAGGAAGGAGGACAACACCGCCACTGTAGCACCAATGACTCGTTGGGGAGCTAGTATGGGAGTAGGGGTTACCTCCATCTTTTCATCCTCAGGGTACCGCCTAGATAAGGCATCAGCTCTGGCATTACAAGAACCGGGTTTATATGTTATGACATAGTCAAAACGAGAAAAGAACAGAGACCAACGGGCTTGCCTTCCATTCTGACAGGTTAGGTTCTTTAGGAACTCTAGGTTCTTATGATCAGTGTAGATTGTAATCGTGTTCCCAGTCCCCTCTAAATAATGCCTCCACTGTTTCAGTGCCTCCTTGATAGCTAACAACTCCTTCTCGTATATGGTGTAGTTTCTCTCAGCTGTATTCAGTTTTCTGGAATAGTAGGCTATCGGATGGGTTTCTTGTAAGGCATCCTTTTGTGAGAGGACAGCACCAATTGCATTGGAGGATGCATCAGCCTCAATCAAAAAAGGTTTCAGAAAATCGGGATGTATCAACACCGGGGCCTTGACAAACTCTTTCTTTAATATCTCGAATGCGGTCTGTTGTTCAGTATCCCACCTGAACCCTTTCTTTTTTAATGATTGTGTCAGAGGAATGACAATGTCTGAGTATGATGGAATGTACTGCCTGTAAAAATTGGCAAAGCCTAAGAACCTTTGTACATCTTTTACATTCTGAGGAGCCTCCCATTGCACTATAGCCTGTATTTTAACTGGGTCCATTTCTCTACCTTGATGCGAGATCAAGTAGCCTAAAAAGGGCACTTGACTCTGGAAGAAGAGACACTTGGCTTCCTTCGCATATAGTCTATTGTGTAGTAGCCTCTCTAGTACAAGTCTAACGTGTCTAGCATGTTCGTTTTCGCTCCGAGAAAAGATAAGGATATCATCTAAGTATATCACCATGAAGGTGTTGAGAATATCTTTGAATACATCATTTACGAAGTACTGGAAGCAGGCAGGTGCGTTACAAAGGCCAAATGGCATTACCAGGTACTCGAAATGGCCATGGGCTGTGCGGAAAGCAGTCTTCCACTCATCCCCATCCTTCATTCGTATCAGATTGTATGCTCCTCTAAGGTCGATTTTTGAAAAAACAGATGCGTCTTGGATCTGGTCTAAGAGGACTGGAATCAATGGCAAAGGATAACGATTCTTAATTGTTATTAGATTAAGCAATCGATAATCGATGCAAGGTCTTAATTCGTCGGTGTCTTTCTTTGACACAAAGAACAAAGGGGCTCCTGCAGGTGATGAAGAGGGCCTAATGAACCCTTTCTCTAGGTTGTCCTTGATATAGCCCTTGAGAATCTCGTCCTCCTTAGGAGAGAGGGCGTATATCCTGCCGTATGGAACGCTAGTGTTGGGTAAAATATCAATTCGGCAGTCATATTCCCTGTGAGGTGGGAGAACATCCGCTTCCTTTTTGTCAAAGACTGTTATGAGATCGGGATACCTGTCTGTGATAGTATTCACGTATCTTTTGTCTGTGGCCTCTATTTTGACAGTCCTGGTCTGCCAATCTATGGCTGGATTCCATTTTACTAACCAGGGCATTCCGAGGATTACTTTAAAGGAAGGCGCCTGGATAATATCGAACTGTTCCTGTTTCTCAATGCCCTGGAAGACCAAAGTGAGGGGAACAGTGTTCTCCTCTATCTGCCCAGATTTAAGTGGGGAGTCGTCTACCGACATAGCCTGTTCTGGTCGGTTTCTTTTCCGTATAGGAATCTGGTGGAGCTGTTGGAATTTGCGGTCAAGGTAATTCCCATTAGCTCCACAATCCAGTAAAGCACGTGTGTGTAAATCTTTCCTTCCTGGGATGCGAATTACCAGCTCTAGGTATAAATGAGGGGAGGAAGGAGCATCCCCTAGTATAGTGCCCAGAACACGAGGAGTGTGAGTATTAACCTCGCCCAGAAGACCTCCTCGTGTGTCTACCGGGCGTTGTCTTTTCCCGAAATCAAATTACACTGGCTAATGATGTGTCTCGGGTCACCACAGTAAAAACAGAGACCCTCCCTGCGTCGCCTTTCTTTTTCCCGTGTGGACAGGGGTCCTCTAACTCCACCCAACTGCATGGGTTCACTTGTCTCTGTCTCTCTCACCGGGGGAAGGGAATACCTCTGAAAGGGGCGAGAGACCTCAAACTTCTTCTTTTCCCTTCTACGTTCACGTAGTCTTTGGTCTAACTGAATAGTCAGGGTAATGTACTCAGAAAATACCCTGGGTAGGGTAACCATATTTGCCAACATGTCCTTAATGTCTTCCTTCAAACCCTTGTAAAACAGCTTAATGAGTATGGTATCAGGCCAGGCCGTAGTAGAGGCCAGAAGCTGAAACTGAGTAACATAGTCTTGTGTGTCCTTGTTTCCCTGCTTGAATTCAAGTAGTTCTGTCTGTCTTATATCCTCCTCTTGCTGACATTCAAACATATTGGAAAAGTGTTGTATAAATTCATCATAAACCCTTAGTATTCTATGGTCTGTATTAATAAAGGGGGTAGCCCACTTCAACGCATTACCCTCCAAATTCATAAGCATAAACATGATCTTACTACTGTCCGTATTGTATACATTGGGTTTATTCAGGAAGTGTAGTTTGCATTGGGTTAGGAAATTCTTGTATTCTCTGCTGTCACCTCTGAATTTGTGGGGCATAGGAGGGTTAGGGAGAAGGTGAGTGACTAATGGTTGAGCTGGTTCTACCGGGGGCGGATTCACAAGAGGTGCAGGGGCTGGAGCGGGTCTATCCGCCGGGGTCCCGGGCTTGGGTTGTGTTTGTTCTAATACCAATAGTCTATCAGCCATGGTCTCCTGATGGGTTCGAACCCCTCCTATCTCTTCTCCTAAGGTTTCTATTGCAAGGCGTACTCGGGTGAATTCCTCATCTAATTTCGGGCCCCACACTGCACTAATATCGGGCTTTGTCTCACTCATCGCTGTTGGAGATGGCTTGCGAACAATCTGTTGGACTTTCAAGCACTTCTCTTCACAGCGATGAGAGGAGACCTTCCTTGCTCTGCCCGCCGCTGTGTATGTATTATACATACACAGTAGGAAGGCTGAAAAAGGGGGCCCACAAGGACCGGAGATGTCCTGAGTGGCACTGCACCTGAAAGACAAAAAGACACAGAGAGATCTGGTTGAGTCTAGGGATGTGGCAAGGAAAGGTGTACTAGAGTATTGGTTGACTGTTGATAAGATGTGGGCGCTCACCAATGTAATACCCCCTTGATGCGTTATACCGGGTGCAGTGTTGACGAATGTCCTGAAGGCGATGCACACAGAGGAGTGGAACATAAACGCGTTCTAACACACGCGTACTCCTAGAGTGCAGGACTTTCTGAAAACTAAGCTTTCCCTGAGGAACTAGCAGTAAACAAGGACTAAGGCGTAGAGCACTACGCTAATCATACACAATCAAAACAGGCAGAGGTCGATACCAGGAGATCCAAGACAGAGACAGAACGCAAGGCAATAGCAATCCAAGGAAACAGGCAAGGGTCCAATACACAGGCGGGCAACAAGGTACACAGGGCAGAGGCAGAGAGAAACCAGGAGGATAGCACGGATCGGGAACCAGAACGAGCAACAACAGTACAAGGGAGAATCCAAAGAGAGGTCTAAATGCAAGCCGGGTCACTTATCGTATACAGGAGCACAGGAGTCAGCACGAGTCACACGAGGTCCGCTTGTTGTTCGCAAGCGAGGACTGGAAGCCGGCGTCTTCCTTATAAGGAAGCGCCGGTAACCCACAAGGCTATAGCAGAGCAAACATAGAGGAAGGACTAGCATTGCTAATGCGGGCGGCCATCTTGAAATGGGAGACTCAGTGTATCCAGTAGGTGAGAACACAAACGAGGGACTAGTGTACGAGCGGCCATCTTGGGCGAAGGTAAACAATGCCGCGAATGCCGTAACCGGCTACCGGCACGCACATCTCACAACAGTCTGGGGCGAACGCTGAAGCGTTGCTGGAAGGACCACGGGTGTCGGAGACGCCGACCCCGTGGAGGAAGGTTACGGGGGGTCTTTGGGGGCAAACGTGACGGAATCCTAACAGTACCCCCCCCTCCAGGGACCCCCCCCACAGGTTTGGGTTTGTCCGGTTGCCTAGCATGAAAAGCCGCTTGAAGGCACGGGGCATGAACATTGGCAACCGGTTCCCAAGACCTGTCTTCCGGGCCATAACCAACCCAATCAATCAGATACTGCAACTTCCCACGGACCAGACGGGAATCCAAAATCTTGGCTACTTGGTACTCCCCTTGGGTATCCGGAGGAGGTTGAGAAACCCCCGTATCCGGACGAGTAGCTGGTGCACAAGCTTTGACTTGGGAGACATGGAACACGGGGTGGCACTTCATAGAAAATGGCAAGCGTAACCTGACGACAAGGGGAGAGAGTACTGCATCGATTACGTAAGGGCCTATGAATCGTGGAGATAGTTTAGGACACGAAGTACCCTTGAAGTGCAGATTCCTTGTGGAAAGCCATACCCTATCTCCAGGTTGAAATGAAGGGGCCTCCCTTCTATGTTTGTCTGCCTGTTCTTTCATCGCTGCTTTAGAGGCTAATAGTAATGCAGTGAGAACACGTACCCTAGATGAGAAGGTCTTGAGGAACACAGACACTTCAGGAACCAGGGAGGCATTAGGGAATCTAGAGGGGAGGAACCTGGGGTGATAACCCATAAGTGCGCAGAAGGGAGTAGTCTTAATGGCAGAGTGGTAAGAATTGTTATACAAGAATTCCACAATAGGTAATGCAGAGAACCAATTCCTTTCCTCTTTCATGCAGAAAACTCTTAGATACTGTTCTAGAGTCTGGTTACACCGTTCTGTAGAACCATCGGTCTGGGGGTGATAACCCGAAGAAAACACAAGTTTTGTACCCAACTGATCATTGAATTCCTTCCAAAATTTGGCAATAAACTGTGAACCTCTATCACTGACTATAGTGTCTGGAATCCCATGCAATCTAACCACAAAACTGATGAACACCATAGCCAAAACCTTTGCTGTAGGTAAACCGGCGAGCCCAATGAAGTGGGCCATCTTTGTAAATAGGTCCGTAACCACAAATACCACCGAATGACCCTTGCTACAGGGTAGGTTGGTAATAAAGTCCATGGATATATTTTTCCATGGCCCATCGGGAACCTGTAATGGTTGTAGTAAACCTTGTGGCATCAAATGGCTGGATTTAACTCTAGCACACACTGGACATAGTTGTACGTACTCATTCACTGTTTTCTTAATCTTAACCCACCAGACATATCTAGATAACATTTCGAGTGTCTTAATAGGACCAGGATGTCCAGCCAAAGGGGAATCATGACACCATTGCATCAATTCCAATTGCTGGGACCTTTTTGGAACCCAAAGCCGTGAACCGTGAAAAAGTAACCCTTCCATCTCTTTATGCAATGTACCCGCAGACAAAAAACACTTCTTTGCATCTTCGGTGTAACTATCACGTACCTCTTGTAGGAAAGACGACAATACTGATATTGTAGCACCAATGACTCTTTGTGGGGCCAGAATAGGGGTAGGAACTTGTTCTACCTTTTCTACTTCAGGGTATCGTCGAGAAAGTGCATCAGCCCTGGCATTACAAGACCCAGGCTTGTAAGTTATAACATAGTCAAACCGCGAGAAAAACAACGACCACCGAGCCTGTCTCCCATTCTGGCAAGTCAAATTCTTTAGAAACTCTAAATTCTTATGATCGGTGTAGACAGTTATCGCATTCCCAGTCCCCTCCAAATAATGCCTCCACTGCTTCAGTGCCTCCTTTATAGCTAGTAACTCCTTCTCATATATGGTATAGTTCTGCTCTGCTGGGCTGAGTTTCCTGGAGTAATAAGCTACCGGGTGTGTTTCCTGGAGTGCATCTTTTTGGGACAAGACTGCTCCTAGTGCATTAGAGGAAGCATCTGCTTCAATGATAAAAGGTTTCGTGAAGTCTGGATGTATTAATATTGGTGCCCTTGTAAACTCTTTCTTTAGGAACTCAAATGATTCTTGTTGCTCGTTACCCCAATGGAAACCTTTCTTCTTAAGGATTTGTGTCAGTGGGAGGACAATGTCTGAGTAGGAAGGAATATACTGTCTGTAAAAGTTGGCAAACCCCAAGAACCTCTGAACTTCCTTGATGGATTGAGGGGCTTCCCATTGCACTATTGCTTGAATCTTAACTGGATCCATTTCTCTGCCCTGGTGGGAAATTAGGAATCCAAGGAAAGGGACTTGCTGCTTAAAAAAAAGGCATTTGGATTCTTTAGCGTAAAGTCTATGTTGGAGGAGTTTCTCAAGTACCATTCGGACATGTCGTGTGTGTTCTTGCTCATTCTGGGAGAAGATTAATATATCGTCGAGGTAGATAATCATAAAGGTGTTGAGTATGTCCCGAAAGACATCATTGACAAAAAACTGGAAACATGCAGGGGCATTGCACAATCCGAACGGCATAACCAAATATTCGTAATGCCCATGGGCCGTTCGGAACGCGGTCTTCCATTCGTCCCCTGCCTTCATACGTACCAAGTTATATGCTCCCCTGAGGTCTATCTTTGAAAAGATGGTAGCATCTTGGATCTGATCTAACAAGACAGGTATTAAAGGTAAAGGGTACCGATTCTTAATGGTGATTAGGTTTAGTAATCGGTAGTCAATGCAAGGTCGAAGCTCGTCGGTGTCTTTTTTCGATACGAAGAACAAAGGGGCTCCGGCTGGTGAGGAAGAGGGTCTGATGAACCCCTTCTCCAAGTTCTCATGAATGTACTCCTTAAGAATGCTGTCTTCTTTGGGAGAGAGAGCGTATATCCGGCCATGAGGGACACTAGTGTTAGGGATTAGGTCTATTCTACAGTCATATTCACGGTGAGGAGGGAGAACGTCTGCTTCTTTCTTATCAAACACAGTGATGAGGTCTGGATATCTGTCTGTGATGGCATTAATGTATCTTTTCTCTGTGGCTTCTATTTTAACTGTTCGGGTCTTCCAGTCTATGGCGGGGTTCCATTTGACTAGCCATGGCATCCCTAATATGATCTTGAAGGAGGGTGCCTGGATAATGTCAAATTGCTCGGTTTTCTCAACCCCTTGAAAGATTACTGTGAGAGGAATCGTGTTCTCCTCAATCTGCCCTGATTTTAAAGGGGAATCATCCACTGACATAGCTTGCTCTGGCCTGGTTCGCATACGTATAGGGATCTGGTGGATTTTCTGGAATTCACTGTCTAAATAATTCCCATTCGCCCCACAGTCCAACAAGGCCCGAGTGTGAAGATCTTTCCTTCCTGTAATACGAATCGTAATCTCCAGATATAAGTGGGGAGAGGAAGGGGCATCACTTAGTATTGTGCCTAATACGCGAGGAGTATAAGATAGGACCTCGCCCAGAAGACCTCCCCGTGTGTCTACCGGGCGTTGTCTTTTCCCGAAATCAAGGGACAATTATTAATAGCATGCTTTGGGTCACCACAATAAAAACAAAGACCCTCCCGACGCCTTCTCTCTTTTTCACGAGTGGGAAGGGGACCCCTAACCCCACCGAGTTGCATTGGTTCGCTGGTATCTCTCTCCTTAATTGGTGGTGGCGTATATCTTTGGAAGGGGCGATAGTTTTCGTACTTTCTTCTTTCACGCTTTCGTTCTTTTAAACGCTGATCTAACTGGTTAGTCAAGGTAACATACTCAGAGAAAGTTTTTGGCAAGGAAACCATGTTGGACAACATGTCTTTTAGTTCTTCTCTTAAGCCTCTATAAAACAATTTTATTAGAACAGTGTCAGGCCATGCAGTGGTTGAAGCTAGAAGTTGGAAGTGTGTGATGTACTCCTGAGTCTCCTTATTGCCCTGTCTATAGTCAAGTAGTTCTGTCTGGCGGATATCATCTTCTTGTTGGCACTCAAACATGTTAGAGAACATGCCAATAAATTCATCATAGTTCTTTAACACTCTATGGTTGTCGTTAATCAAGGGTGTAGCCCACTTTAAAGCGTTTCCATCTAAGTTCATTAATATGAACATAACCTTACTGTCATCAGAAGCATAAACACGAGGCTTGTTCAAAAAATGGAGTTTACACTGGGTAAGGAATGCTTTGTAATCTTTAGCTTCCCCTCTGAATTTGCTAGGCATCGGAGGATTGGGGAGGAGATGGGATAGAAAGGGTATTGTGGGATCTATTGCGGGTGTAGGTGGTAGAACGTGAGGTACCGCGGTAGAAGTAGTCCCATCAGGGGGTGGCCCCTGTTCCAAAGCCTGTACCCTGGTAACCACTGCCTGTTGTTCAATACTAATAGTCCCCAGTTCACTCCTGAGTACCTCTAATGTGTTTTGCACCTTTGCAAACTCCTCGTCAAGTTTCTGACCGAACTCTACAGTTATAACTGCGGGGGGTTTGGTTCCCTGACTCATCACTGCGGAAGGTTTGGCTTGCTTACAATCTGTTGGACCTTCAAGCACTTACACTTCGCAGTGATGAGTAAAGGACTTCCCTTGTTCCTCCCTCTGCTATGTATATAGCCAGAAGGTTGAAAAAGGGGGTCCACAAGGACCGGGGTTGTCACTTGTGACACTGCACCTGAAAGACACAAATAAGAATAATGCAATGTTATGTTTTGTAAATAACAAGGGGACGTTATTAGTCTAATGCTGCTAGACTGTTCTGAGATACGAGTGCTTACCAAAGAAGTACCCCCTTGCTGCTCAATACCGGGTGCAGTGTAAAAGGAAGAGTCCAGTATTGGTAATACACTGAAAGGGAGTCACAAACACAAGCGCGTTCTAACACACGCGCGTCTCCCAGTGTGCAGGACTCAGGACACGT